>BEXV01001471.1:67635-90400 GCA_003118195.1 Hemicentrotus pulcherrimus
CCCCCCCCTGTTTCAATAATTATAAAGATATACACTCTCGTCCCACTAGACAAACCGACAAATCCATCAAAGACAACCGACAACCTTATTAAACCTGAAATCCATTCGACACACTAGTTCACAAATATACCTGGAACTCTCTCCCTATGGAAATTCGAAATCTAGTGTGGACATGTTCTTTTAGTTCCACTTTTTCCGGATTCGCAACCAACACACCATGGGAAAAACATCGGATACAAATTGTTCCTTGACAAGCATGGCTCTTCAAATGCTTTCATATTCCAAATCTGGCATGTAACAACATACAAATCGGAACGGATGTTTATGCCACACGTGTATCCCCTTATCTTTCTGTGTACGGTGCTTGTAACTTTATTAAGAAGAGGCCTAATTTCTTATCATTTTGATGATTCCAGAACCTTGCAATACACACACATACATTTTTTCTTTCTTTCATTCTACTGTTGCCTGAGTTCAGTAATAATATACATAATGACAAGTGGCCTCCCTATCTATCATGGCTGACTTTGGAATGAATGTCCGTCCAGCATGGCGATAATAGCAAGTTCATGATTATATAGATAGCTTGCATCGCAGTTAGAAAAGACTTACCATGTAGCGAGCACAGATGAAGTATCATCCATATAGTGTATGACATGCAGAGCAACTGTATAAACCGGGCCGCCATTGTCATTCATGGGCCGACAACGATCCAAATGTTGACTGGGTTTTTTTTTTCTTCAAATTTTCGGTTCCTGTTTCAATAATACAAAAGAGCGCGTCACAATGCACTCATCTTGTTAACCATTCCGTAGTTATGGCGTAGATCGATGACTGGCAAAAGGGAATGATTAAACCGCCATCAAGGAAACTGAAAAACTATTTAATGTATATAAATGGCCAGTACTAAGAATTTATCGTAAGAATCTACACATTTATCGCTATGTTAATCGATGGCGATTTATTAGATAAATAAACATTAATATATAAGCAGATTAAAGATACACTCTTAGTGATACTTTATAATTGATGTATAAGCGTGTACTAACACTGTCATATACGAATGGGTAGCCTAGTGATACTAATATTGATATTAACATCAGTAATAATATTAATAATATAAATAATCATAATAAATAATCCGGAATGCAATACGGCCTTCCTAGGACAGTCTCGCAACATTTAAGTATAGTACCTTAAGTTCATCAAAGCAAAACAAAAAGTGAATTTTCAGAACTGATGACATACATGCATTTAAATAATAACCCACAACAGGTATCATATAACGCATATCCCTATGAATAATTCCAAACTTCGTGTGAAAAAAAACTCTTTTACCTTTGCATTCGATGCCGTTGTGAACTTTGCATTCATGTGGCAACGTCGGTTTGATGGTTTGTTTTACCTGACTGGTACAAAAACATGAGATATTTCCTTTTCAATACGCAACCAAGGAACCGACGATGTTAACTCCTCCCCGAGGGACTTGGTATACTCAGGATTAAAGATAAACTTGAGTTCTGGTAATGCGATTGCATTGTGAAAGAAAAGGTGTGAAATGGATCAGAAAAGTTGATCATATATCATATAAATTATGGTGTGTAATGCAAGGTTCTGGAGTGATCAAAATCATCATAAAATTGGCAGAGTCTTGGTAAATAATAACAATAAAAATTTAACTTATATAGTGCTTAATACAAATATCTTTAAGCGCTTTACAAATATACTATTACCCCGGTCATTGGATTCAGTGCTTGCCTGCACACAAAGTGTGCACAATCTCCACTCCCTGGGGAGTATTCCAGCCAGGCGTTACATGACGCTCAAAACTGTTTGACCAACAATCACGGTCGCATCCTATCGGGTACCCCTTTAACACCTGGGTGAAGAGTAGCAAGTGCAGGTTAACATCTTGCCAAAGGATATTAGTGCCGTGACGGGATTCGAACCCTCAACCTTCGCTTCTTCAAGCCAAGCGCCTTAACCACTCGACCACGACACTCCCACGGTAAAGTAATCACTTACACAGAAAGATGTATATGGGACAACACACATGGTGTCGGGGTTAACTCTGATTTCCTTATCTTTCTATGCTCATTACTCAGCCAGAATACATTTTCTTCCAAAATTGTTTGGCACATGGCATTTGTTTGTAATCTTGAAAATTCAGCGTAAGTTTCGTTAGATTCTTTGAAAATTCATTTTCTTTTTTTACCAGAACTCAAGTTTATCTTTAATGCCTTGCCAAGGGGCACTTGCGCATCAAATCCGGGACCTACCGATTACGAGACGACTGCTCTAAGTTTCTTTTACAAAGGTTTTGTCATTTTTATTAAACTGCTTATATTTTTGTTATCCGAATGATATGTAGAAATGTATTATGCAAGCTTATATTCCACTGCTCCTCATTTTCTATATCGCCCAAAATTAACAAGATGGCGCTCCTCGAAGACCTTTCTCAGAGCCATTGACTAGGAGAACTAGGAGTTAGATGTACACACATGGAAAATTGTGTGTACGTGCTCGGTTATGCAAGGCATGTGTACAACTGGCGCTATGTTTTTTGTTTGATCAACAACAGGGTATATTGTATATTGAGTGGGGTGGGGGTGGAGACCACGTGTGCCTCCCCCATTGATAAGCATACGAAAATGATAAAACGAGATGACAGTATATTGTGGTGGGAAAATAGGACCCTATACATACCCCCACCAATCGCCAGGCTTGTACATGTACTTTGCAATAAAGTGGCCCAACTACTGCCCCTACCCCTCCCTCCAACACTAGCATGCCACTGTCCCGTTCGCATATTTATTTTTTTTTATTTATTTACACGGCAGCGAGGGGAAAACCTCGGTTAATTCCAATGAAACCGCTCGCGGAGAGTCTAGTCTGTAGTGCCTGTACTTAATATGAATTGTGTTGTCGATGTACTCTGTGTTGTTGGTACGTGACCGAGGGCATGTAATTTATGTTCACGCTCTCGATTTCTCTGTGCCATGGTGTGGCATATAATATTATACTGCCGTCACTGTTTATTGCATAAGACATCTAGACTATTTTGTTTTCCTGTCTTCCTTTAGATGTCTTCATCGTATCTTCCTCTAGATCTACATGTTAAGTACAACTCCCTCTGTGCACTACTGTACTCGTCTAGACTCTTCGCGTGCGGTTTTATTGGAATTAATCGAGAATTTCCCCTCACTGCCATGTAGATTTTTAAAAAAGCGTCCCGTTTATGGCCTGATCCATGCTACTTCACTGTGTATATTAACATTATGTGTAGAGGCAAGTTCGCTAGAATCGTGCGTCTTTTTTTAATGAAAGGATTATATTGCATACACACAAATCAAATGGGATTTTTTTTTTTATTGAAAGCCCCACATCTCGTGCCTGCACTCTTGGCGATTAGGGTGCAAAGTCCACCTTTTCAAGTTTTGCCAAGTTTGTCTCTTTATGTTGGCACGTCGCCCAGTACACATATCAACTCACGTCGCCCTTGCGAATCACCTGAACAAAAAATAATCTCCACACATTGATCTGAAAATGATATGGGAGCTAAAATGTATGTCAGGCAGCATGTTTTCATGATATTATCATGTGATTGTTAAGAAGGGTACGCAGAACAAAACTTATTTAACTTGGAATTGTAGACTTATTGTTTATATGATGATTTGTAGAAGATGTCAAATTCTTATTTAGATAGATTTATGTATTTAAACTGCTTGGGGCTATGCAAACAAATGGCATTTAATAATCTGTATCTACTTTCATGTGAAAGGGAAACTAAATAAAAAGAGGAAGGGAAACTAAATAAAAAGAGAAAGAGATCGAGAGAGAGAGAGAGAGATCACTAATTATTAAACTATTACCATATTCTGCTCAAACAAATTAGCCGTTTTTTAACACATGTCTGTATTAAGAAAAAATTGAGCGTACTTCCAGACATTAAGACAAATGTTAACGTTTGTTTTGGATATGGCATAAGTTTAATTTTGGCTACAACTATAAAAACGCAGTGCTTATTAAAAGGTAATACAAGTTTTGGTATGGGGTCATGAATTTGGTTCAAATGAACATATTGGAACCATATGCGATCGTACAATATTTAGTAAAAGTTGTCGCAGTTGAAATTGAGTTTTAAGTTATGAAATTGTAAATAATACACTCTTTATGTTGTATAGCTCCCTCTCAAGGTCAAGATATTAATCAAGCTATAAAACAACGTTTCTTGACTGATACGACGGATAAGCTATTTCCGTTTGGAAACTATATCACAACTACATATTCTGAGATGTTCATAGTCGCAGCTACCATTGTACGGCCGTAAAGGCGCTCTTTGAAATTCATCAAATTTAACGGGAGCACCGTTTAATTTGTTTGTTCCATTTCACTCGAAAGCAGAAGTGTTCCAGGGGACAAATGTTCTAGTGCGTATAATACATCCACAGGGACATCCAAATATATCAAAATTGTAAAGAATCATTATCCACCCAAAGTTCAAAATTTCCAAAACCTTTAAGATAAAAATCTTGCTACAAATTTACCCTGTACCATTAAGTATTCATGTCTTGATGTACATGGTAACTTAAACAATTTTACTTGCACACATGCTATTTACCTTACAACAATAAGCTCACTTTAGTATGAGTTTTAAGCAAACACAATAGTTCCTTTTCCCTTGTTTTCTTTCTTGTTTTTTCTCCATCATTTATGAATTAAATAATAATACGTACATCAGTTAGTATCTCGATTACAGAGAAAAACACATGAATTATACTTATATCACAAAAAAAGAATTATACTTTTTTGTTTAACATAGGCATCATTTTCCAGCAATAGTCCCTGCTATATATAAGCAAAGACAATAAGTTCTGATATTTCGACACCGAAGTTTGAACAAGGCCCAACGCTATATTTACCAAATGTTAACCTATTGAATTTTATTAGAATGTATTTGAATTGTTTTATTCACCTACATTGAAACATTAAAACAAACGATATATATATATATATAAATGTACAATGACAATGTCACTATAACACAAATACATGACATAAATTATAAAAATACATGTTCTANTTTTTTTTGCCGGGGGAGGGGGGGTGCTAGAGCCCTTCGCCCCCGTTTCCCTCTTCCCTTCTTATTCTCTTTTCTCTTCTTTCTTTCCTTTTAGATTTTCTCTCCCTTTCCCTTCTCTCTTTTATTTTTAATTTTGTTGGGGAGGGGGAGGTAACATTCTTTCGCCATTTCCCCCCGTTTCCCTCTTTCCTTCTTATTCTTATTTCTTTCCTTTTATCTTCCCTTTCCGTTTCCCTCTTTTCCTTCTCTCTGTCTCCCCCATCAACATGGTAATACAAAAGAGACCACGCTGTAATCATGACCATTTCGTTTTATTTGATATATTTTCGATATACTGTAATTGGCAACTATTACCTTTTGTCCCAATTTTTAACGATAAAATTGACGATATGGTGAACTTTATCGTATTCACGATTTACTCTATATAATGGTGAACTTTATCGTCAGTTATTCACGATTTGGTCTTTTCGCGATGTCCCTCCAGGGGGACCATACGTTTGAAATTGAGTCTAAAGTTATGAAATTGTAAACAATGCACTATTTATTTTGTATAGCTCCTTCTCAAGGTCAAGATATTAATTAAGCTATAAAACAATGTTTCTTGACTAAAATTGACCGATAAGCTATTCCCGTTTGGAAACTATATCACAACTACATCTTCTGAGATGTTCATAACAGCAGCTACCATTGTACGGGCGTAAACTTAGTATGGGTTTTAAGCAAACACAATAGTCCCTTCTCCCTTTTTTTTTTCCTCTCTTTCATTTATTAATTGAATAATAATAATACGTACAGTGTACATCAGTTACACAAAATTATCTTAATTACCAAAAAAAAAAAACATCAATTATACTTTTTTGTTTAACATAGGCATCATTTTTCAGCAATAGTCCCTGCTATAAGCAAAGACAATAAGTTCTGGTATTTTGACACAGAAGTTTGTACAAGGCCCAACGCTACATTTATCAAATGTTAACCTATTGAATTTTATTAGAATTTATTTGAATTGTTTTATTCACCTACATTGAAACATTGAAACAAACGCTATATACATGAATGTACAATGACAATGTCACTATAACATAAATACATGACATAAATTATAAAAATACATGTTCTACAGCGGTAAACATGTACAATATACATACATTTAAAAAATAGTTATGAGTAATTTTATCGTCAAGTAAAAATGTAAATGACTATTTAAAATAAGTTTGTGATCGATTATAACATAGAGGAAACTAGACGGAACTTCGACTGTGCGTAGTCGAAAAGAGCAATGTTACAAACCAAAACAGAAGAAATTGTTCAAATTCAAGTTCAATTGTAATCCATTAACATGTTCTCAGAATATCGTGATTAAAAGCAATTTCTCATATACATATATGACCATTTGATCTTTGACCTAATGACCCTAAAATCTACTCAGTTCATTGGCTCTGCAAGATGTCCTGAGGTAAACAGTAATCCATCTGTCAGTTTTAATGAGAATGCGTTCACAAGCTTTTTTTTGCATACATAATAAACACATGACCCTTGACCTTGACCTCATGACCCCACCATTTAATCAGTTCACCGGCTCTTCAAGAACATACATGACCAAAGTTTGGCAGGAATTCTGGAATCTGTTCTTGAGATAACGCGATCACGAGCTATTATTGCATACAACATGAGCATTGTGACCACTGACCTTTGCCCTCGTGACCCGAAAATGTAATCAGTTCATCGGCTCTGCAAGATACATACATGACTAAAGTTTGGCAGGAATCCATCAATCGGTTGTAATAATAATGTGATCACAAGCTATATTTGCATACATAATGAGCCGCATGACCTTTGACCTTTACCTCATGACCCCAAAATTCAATCAGTTCATCGCCTCTGCAAGAACATACATGACTAAAGTTTGGCAGGAGTTCATCAATCGGTTCTTCAGATAACGCGATCACGAGAACGTGACGTACGTACGCAAGGACGTACGGACGGACGAACAACCCGAAAACATAATGCATCCGGCTACTTCGTAACGGATGCATAAAATAGCACATGTGCTAGTCGAGTCTGACTCTTGTTATCTAAAACCTGAAATAAAGTTTATTTAAAAATACACAATGTGTTTCCAAGTCCTATAAATAAGATTTGTATATAATATTACAATTATTACAAAAACACGAGACTGGTTGAAATATACCTCTAAGGTGACACCTCACATTACATCTGAATCGGATTATCACATTTGTTTTTGTATTGAAATTGTCTTCTTTTTAAATTCGCTTTAAATTCTGAATATTGAAATACTATTATTCTTAACAGGTGAACGAAATAATTTGTATTGAGGCAATTCACAAACACTTATGCATTACATACATTACGAAAATGGCCTATTTGCATCTATTTTGGTAAATTGTATTATCAACTTAAGAACTTAAAAACAGCAAGTCTAGATGTACTACTCTCCTCCTCCACCTCTCCTAAACGTGGTCGTGTAATTAAACTACATTTCCCCCACACTTCTCTAGCTTTCCATTTTATGTCTCACACATAGCTTAATTATTTGGGATATTAAAGCTCTTGCACTAACCTTTCTGTATCTCATTATTAATTCACTTCCCATCATATGCTTTTTTAACCCATTGCGTGCTGGAACCTGGTGGTCTCTTTGTTTAATCTATAATTTAATTTACTCTAAAGGCACACTGCCATACTTGTAGCTACTTGCTCCCTCTATATAGAAAACTTCCCCAATCGGTACCTGTTGGTCCCCCATGATCCTCTTTTTCTTCTGTTAAATGAGAGCTGAGTTAATGAGATAGCAACCTGTCACAGTGACCTCGATGGCTCTATGTGTGGTCTAATCCATTTTGACCCAGTAGTGGTGACGGTCTTTAATCAGATAATAGATTCAAAAATGAAAATTCATGAAATTGAGGAAATTAATAAAACATCATTATTTATTGCGTAAGGATAATTTAAAAAGAGAAGAGAAGTAAAATTGTAAGCATACATTTCACAATAAAACCCCTGATTATCATACTCTCTAAGATACACACAAATTATCCATGTCACTTTACAAATGGGTAGGAAAGCGTGCAATGAATATATAGCATTGCATATATCACAAGAGAAAGCACAGATTTGTTTTTTTCTTCCCCGCGATACATTTATATTTAACTATATGACACAAAAATCCCCACTGTGTTGAAAGAAACAATGAGTTTTATCCCGATGAGTCGGGTGGAGTGCCCCTTAGAAATCTGTTTGTAAACAAGTTTGGAGATCAATGCATTTTTATAGTAACATCGTGCATAGCATACGCCGCGTTATTAACATTAGATACAATTAGATTTACCATCTAAGCATTTACTCTTTCCCCCTATATAAAGATTGAATATTTAAATATTCCAACAAACATGAGAACTAATAACTTTAACTATAACAAATATCTTAAAGGGATAGTTGAGTTATGTTGCAGAGGGCGCTTCACAAAAACAATTTTGTGTGAGATAATGAAAAACTGACGGTGTCCAATTTGAAAGACCGTACAATTTCAACGACAAAATCCTCTTTGTTTGATCAAAATCGGTTAAGAGACGGTTGAAACATCCATAAAAATAACGATTTCTAATATTTGTGTACCACCACAAAATTGTATTCGATAAATAATAAAAGGGACTTTAATCGCTATGATTGCGAGATTATTGTTTCCCGTTAAATTTGTACAGCCCACACATCTAACCTACATTATATTATTACCATGTTTTTAGTTCAACGGCCCTTCATTGAGCGTTGAATCAATTACATTATACCATACACCAATGTTCAATACATATTAATTGAGAGTAACAACAATGAAGATTCATGTCTTGCCAGGACATAATAACTGCGTCTGAGTATCAAATCCCGGACTTCACTATCCGAGGGAATCTAGGGTACTGGAGTAGCATGATTTCCTCTGCAAGTTCGAAAAATCCTGCCTTGAAAAGTTCGTTGTTCTCATGTTTTCGAAAATCGAATTTGTTCTTTACTATTTTGTTAAGCGCAGGAATTTTGTCAAACTGTTTCACACAATTCTGCATCCACACCACGACGGTAGTTATTGTAGTAGTCCGATCCTCCTGACGTTTCAGTGGATGTAGTCCGAGGTGTCCAGATAGTCTCTGCAGTTGATCGTCCTCGAGACTGTTGCAAATGTGTATTGCTACTGCTCCACTCATTTCCATTTGTTGGTACATTCCTATGAAGAGAAAGAAATCAGTTGGAAAATGTGCTGTTTTTCAATAATTTCAAAAGGTAACATTTAAAAAGAACACATTTTCTTGTTCAGGTAAAACGGAAAAATACTAATAACAATAATGATAGGAATAGTAGAAGAAGTAGCAATAATAATGATAATAATTGGAACACTAAAAATAATAATAAAAATAATAAAATTATTAACAACAACAACAAACACATGCATTTATTGAGCGCAGAAACAATGCACACATTTTGTATTGCGCTGAAATAGCAGGGTAGCGTAAATGAACATCAAGAAAACTGTTTACCCCCATCACATGGTCTTTGGGCATGTAAGGTTTGTCGACCCGTTACTTACCCTCAATGACCTCATTTGCAATCCCCGTTCGCCCTATCGCTCGAAGACCCAGAACCAGTTTTGAGCTATGGTGGAAAGGTTCCGGTCTGAACTGATCCTTCCATCTCTTCATAAGCGTCAGGTTGTCGTATCTCCCCGAGCTCTGATTTCTAACCCGACCTATTGACAGGACCGCTTTATCAGAGTCAAGATGCTTCATTAACATGTCCATTTCCTGGTGTGACAGCTTTGAGGTGACATTGTAAAGTACACTAAGGCTTTCGTCGTAATCTGTATGCATGGAATAGGAAAACAACAGTTAAATCATTTTAATCTTAGTCTGAGGTATGAAGGCAATTTTCAAACTCTGAGAAGATATTGTTACAGAAATAAACAATAATCCTTTACATTTAAGGTACTAGAGGAGGCTGTTTCTGAAGATCAGTTGCAAAATACTTTTATATCTTAAATCAAAAAAATAATACCTTTTCGCGATCTATTGCTTGTATGTTTCTTCTTTTATATAACTTACTTCATTGGACCTCTTCAAGTTCGGAAGATTTTTTTTTTTTTTAGATAATGATATTGATGTTATTTTCGACATAATGCTAACGTACTTGAACTGATCACGGTGTAGAATAGGAAAGATATCTTTCTTTTGATTTGGAATATGAATTCATGGTATAGCAGTCATGAACGCATATGGCTTCGGTGCCTACGTTCATAGGAAACCTATGGCTGTATAGGTCAACAGATCGGCCTTTACACGTTCAGTAGTACCGGTCTAAAATTGGATTACTTAATTCTCATTCATCGAGCACGGAGAATCAGTTCTCTGTGTAAACCCGCAGCAGAGATCAACCATGTTGACTATAATGGAATATCGCACGCTAAATGGATATCCGACCCTATTTGTCGAATGCTACTTTAAGCGCAAATTGAACCAGCAAAGACACTAGTATTTAGGCCATGCAAAAACACTGGCTCCCTATAAATTACCGTCGTGAGGGAAAGCTTCCTAAATCTTTGTAAAGCCGTCTGTAGCAGTATCTCCACCGTTCAGCTGCTCCAACAAATCATTCAATTTAGCACTGTTATTTCCGAATCCAAGGGCCGATGTGTAGTTTGATACACAAGGCACACAACTCAAAGACTAAAACATTACGCTGGCCAATACCGTTCTTCTGGGTTAACAGTTACCTGCCAAGCGATGGACAGAACACCAATGTCAGCTCACCAATCCCATCCTGTGCCTATGCACACATTCAATCGGATTTTCGCATGACAAATAAAAAGGCAAAAATTCTTTAGATTAGTGATATCGAAAATGCGGCAAAAAAAAAAAAAAAAAAAACCCCCCCAATGTTTAATGTTTGCTCACCGAAATAAGCTAATCGAGCAATATCCAGATATCCAAGATCTCTAATGGCGACACAGAAATATCGGCGGCGATGCGTGTCGAGATCCTTTGATTTTTGCAATAGTTGTAGTAACAGACCAATAGTCCCTTTTTGAGGTTCTCGCACTATTTTTCCTTTGCTCGTATCCATGTTGAGAAGTGCAGCCAATGGTCCAACGTCGGTACATAGTATACTGAATGCTAAACGTACCATCTCAGCTCTGTACACATGTTGTGGAGGTCGCCGATCAACAACGCATCCTTAAGATAAACGAGTAGACTTGAGTCATTATATTAGTATCTCAATCGTGTAGCAAAATTAATAGTTTGCAGGCAAAATCCCATGTAACTTGGAGTGCTTAGCAACGTGTCTGACTTGTGAAAATTTGCAGACTAATATGATGTGTAGCAAATATGTGATTATCTTTTATATAATGGGTATATGTTTGACATCAATGTTCCTTCATATCTTCATTGTAGAGTGAACATTGCCTGTGTAGGCTTTTGTAATTAGGAAAGAAATAACCGTACGAACCTGATAATTTCATATCATGGAGCGTTTTTCTTAGAATCTCTCGACGTTTCTCCATGTCTTGGCTATCCCTCCATTCTTTGAGATGCTCTATAGTGAATGACCCCTCTTTGATATGTATTCCAAGCACTGACTTTAGCTGGTCCATCTGTTCCCTGGAAGAGATGCTTGCAAACACATCCTCTAGCTCCTCGTCTTTTAAGTCGAGTACTTAATCGAATGAATGTACAGCACAGAAATAAATACAATTGGCACGTGTGTCCAGACAGATATTTTTCTAAGTGTCCTTTTTAGAGCAATGTTATGGTGTTTAAAGCAAGGATCAATTTCAAAATGTATCCGAATATAGTTAACTGATTTCTAGGTACTCTAAACCAAATAAGTGATAGAATATGGGAAATTTAAAATGGAAGCGCAACTTTCTGTTGCAATACAAAATGATAATTGGCTAGCATTAAAAAAAAAGATTGTTTATAGTTTCATTATTTGTCCACCGCAGTATCAGGCGATATAATTCCAGACGTGGAAAAACAATTTGTTTTCACTACTTCAGATTCATCGGTTAACTCTTATCGTGCCACGTACAGGGCTAATCCCCAGTGTGCCAAGTTGTTTTGGAGATAATCTGATTAACGCGACAGTTCTATGAATAGCGAGTGCAAAACACACAGCACAGCCCAATGAGCATGAACAATAACTGCTATTACGAAAGCGCCCTTGCACGCACATGGCACTCAACAGGTAGCGTGCATACAGCCTCATGGCAGGCTATGAGTTAACAAAATACACGGGCTAAGTCATTTTCTATTGGCTGCAATGAGAACAATTAATATCATATCGAATGAAACAATTACCATTATTATTATTCGTCTTCTTCAGCACATCTTTGTGGATCAAAACAAGTTCCTTTAGAGAACATGCTTTAGATTTTCTCAGATTATCGTCCCTCCAACCTCTCAGCTTTCCTACCATATCGTCCCTATCCTCATCAACTGAGATGCCAAGCCTCTCAAGAAACATTGGTATTGCACCTGTAGGAAGATGCTTCAGCAGCGCCTGCAGATCATCATCAAATACAGTAGTACTATCTGTATGTAAAGCAAAGGTCAGAAGACACCGCAGTACGTCAAAAATGCTAGGATGATAAATGTTTTAAAAAATATTTATGATACAGTTTATACGTTCATTAGCTTTAGATAATTTGTTCAACGTCGGAGGGTTCAAACCAAGTAAATACATTCCTAGATTGATTCTAAGATATTAAAACATTGTTTTCACTGTTCTTTTGCGAGACCGCCCTTTGTTTTGTCCAATTTTCAGTTTTCGTAGATCAGTGCACTGTCTTTAAAAAAAGTAGAATATGGCAAAAGTGAAGGCATAACACAATTATTTGACAATCAATCGTATTTTTGCTTTCAAAACAAGCGGGAAAATGCCACTATTAAAATGTACATGTTTGATTAAGGAAACGAGATTGTTTGGCTATATTAACTTGGGCAAGGACGTAGTATTCATAAAGCAGTAAATGTAAATGATTCTGACATGAATTAGCCTTCGTTATTCTGATCGGCAGAAGTCTACCTTCAAATATGCCATTTTACTTTTAACAATTATTGCTGAGGCAATAGAGCAGGATTATGCGGCGAGGGATGGAGTAGTACGTGTGTTCTTCTTTAAATCGGAGTCAAGTTTTTCATAATATAAAGGTGGGGAGTTAAATAGAACACACAATTATTGTTGTTAATCGACTAGAAAGACAAACAAAAAATGCAAACTCACTGAATTTCTTTGCATCTGGATGTGGGCTTTGTACT
The DNA here is from genome assembly GCA_003118195.1 of Hemicentrotus pulcherrimus. Lineage (NCBI taxonomy): Eukaryota > Metazoa > Echinodermata > Echinoidea > Camarodonta > Strongylocentrotidae > Hemicentrotus > Hemicentrotus pulcherrimus. The sequence continues at coordinate 81,037 of BEXV01001471.1, forward strand.
GTACCTCACGTTTTAACCCGATAGATGGTTGTCCCAAACGAATCTTAAAAGAGAACATACAACCAGGAAGTGCTTATGCCCTCTTTTAAAGGTAGTCTTTAATGACATTATTAAAGACGAATAAACATGTCCGCACAAATCATAACGAGTTACCCGATACAAGGCTCTTGATAACAGGCGCGGATGCAGGATTTCTTCATTTTACATGATTGTTTTTTTATCAGGGGGTAAGGGCAGGCCCCTTGGGCTCCCCCCCCCCCCTCCCTGAATCCGCCACTGCTTAAGTATAACACTTCTAATAAAATAATTTGGTGTATTGCAAAAAAAAAATATTAGATCAATAAAGTTTTTCTGAATATGAAAAAACTACAATAATGACGATTTTACTCCTTAAGATGGCTACCCGCTAGGATCCGCCTGATTTGTACACCCTAATTTCTTATTTAGACTGATTAAGTAATTATAAATATGTATTTTTTTTCTCAAAAAAAGAACATTTCACGGTTTCAAATAATTTGTTTCATTTTGTTTAATTCAAGATGGTCTCTTTATGTAATTTTGGAAAATAAGAATATCTTGTCCTGGAACCGTCGTTCAAATATGTAGATGTACGCGTAGTTTATGTGTTTATTGAAAATTTTCAAAATCTCTTTTAATACTAATACTTCTGCTACCACTACTACTAAATTGGATTCTGAGGCTGCTACTATTATTAATAATATTACAAATTAAATCATAAATAGTATGAATACTAATAACATAACGTTAAAGGTAATACAATGTTTTGGTATGGGGTCATGACTTTAGTTCAAATGAATTATTGTAAGCATATGCGGTCCTACAATATGCAGTGATCGCTGTCGCGGTTGAAATCGAGTCTAAAGTTATGAAATTATTAATAACAAACTTTTTATGTTGTATAGCGCCCTCTCAAGGTCAAGATATTAATTAAGATATACAACAATGTTTCTTCACTAATTTGGTCCGATAAGCTATTCCCGTTTGGTAGGTATATATCACAACTACATATTCTGACATTTTCAGGGTCGCAGCTACCATTTTACGGCCCTATGTGCTATTTGAAATTCATCAAAATTTATCGGGAGAACCGATAAATTTTTATTTTCATTTTTTCTCGAAAGCAGAAGTGTTTTAGGGGCCATTTTTTAGTGCTTTTTATACAGCCACAAGGACATCCAAATATATCAAAATTGTAAAGAATCATTTCCACCAAATTTTCGAAATTTCCCAAAACTTTGTATTACCTTTAATAATAGGGTCTTATTTACACCGAGGTACCACATAAACATTATAACTCATCTCTGTTCGGGTCTTGCAATACCCTAAGCTATTGTCATGTACCAATTTATGATTTAATGGAGGGAGACAAAAGACTTACTTTCTGACCGGAATTCGAACCACGTAAATAACCTTTTCTTTTTTCTTTTTCTTTTTGTTTTTGTTTTTGTTTTTTATATACACGGAGCAAATACATACAATATATTATTTGGCAATACAGGTGCAATACAGAACATATACAATTTTTTTTTGAAAGGCATATGAATGATTTTTTTCCCCGTAATATTATTGAACTGTTTTTTTTTTTTTTTTTTTTTTTTTTTTTTTTTTTTTTTTTTTTTTTTTAATCTTGCTCAGCTCGTGAGAGACATGGCAATTGACTGAATAATTTGGTAGTGGCATCAAATACCCAATCGCAAACAAAATTGATTGGTTTACCGATGTACAAAGTGTAATCTTAATCTTTAAGTTGTTTCCTTGTATTTGAATTCTTGAGCATAACGAATGTGTGGTAAGAATGTATGCAATCATTTAGAAACAAAGAATACAGCTTGTACTTTCCAATGTTATTCAAGGCGATCAATGTCCAAATATGTATATAAAATCGGGGATCCTAATCTGGTATCAACTTACAGAACAAAGCGTAATGCCTGATTTGTTAATACTTGTAACTGCTTACAACATATGGGTTTCCCAACTCAAACGAGGTGTTCAAATGACAATTAAATATTTACATTTATCAACCTGTTATAGACACATTCCATCACTAAAAATATGACAATTTTTCAAAATATGATATTTTTTTCCTTTGACCAAAATAACAACATTTCATATTTCTCTGTATTTAACAGCAATTCATTTTACCCTTCAGCCACTTTGAAATCATTAATAAATTTTCACTTAATCAAAAACATAAATGATTTCGGTAATTAGATAAAGACAACATAACTGTATTACGAAACGAATAACCCATTGTATGGCGTCTATATCTGTCATGATTCATATAAAGATTAATAAATAATAAAATCAATTAATGAATTGATTGGGTTGTGAATGGATAGACAGAAGAACGAATAGGTAATGACAAAATACATTACATAAATGATCGTGTAATGGATTCAATACCTGTCATGTCATGACGCCCAATTTTGATGACGGCATCATCAAGCCAGCATCTCTTCTCAAAGTTGCAGCAGGCCTGTCCATCTACCCAGTCCATGATCATTGATTGAGTGTCAAACAGATCGTTATTGTTTTCATTAACGATGGAAGTAATCATCTTCTCGTCTGTGATTCCTACGGCCTTAGCAAGCCTATTGCAATGACTTCCTGTCAGTCTGTAGACGAACCCTTCTACCTCTTCTGGGGATATCGCCTTCAAGAGGTGTTCAGGAACTACGCACAAACAAAATATAAGAAGTAGCGAAATGTCGTTAACAAATACCTTTGCATGGTTACAGTAATTAGCATTGGTACCATCGGCCCAGCTACTTTCCATTAGAAAGACATGTATAAAGAGGAGTGACAGAAAGCGGTGAGGATAGAAAGAACATGAGCAAAAGATAACACAACCCTTCTTCATGACTAGGTCCCTCTTGTCCCATGTAACTATTTAAGTAAACGGATGTCTCGACAAATGCATTCCTAGGTTAGAAGTTAATTAAATGTCACCCATTGTTTACAGGAACGGAGTGGTCCATTTATTATGCATATGCAAAAGAGGGAATTCAGTATAAAACTTGTTAGCTGAAATCAACCAAAACAATTAGTAGTGGCACCCACAGAAGCAGCTACGAGGAAACACACGGGCACACCCTTGTCAGAAGAGAAAACGATGGGAAGAAAGAGAGACCGGGATAAAAGGAGGGTGACAGAAAGAACATGAAAATAAGATGACACAAACTTCTTCCAAGTTATGTCCACCATAATAGGTCCCTCAGGTGTTATTGGTAAACCCAAAAGCATTACAGGAGCAGCTACGGGGGGAACACACAGGCACACCCTTGTCAGAAGGTATAGGAAGAAAGAGAGACCGGGATATAGGGAGAGTGACAGAAAGAACATGAAAATAAGATGAAACAACCTTCTTCCAGGTTCTGTCCATAATAATATATCCATCAGGTGTTATTGATAAACCCCAAAGCATTATTTTTGTACTGATTTTTTTATTCTCGTGATTTATATGACATACAGCACAGTTTCAATTTTTCAAGAAACAGACACAATAATCGTTCTCAAACAAGTGGTGTCATTTGAAACTTTAGGACAAAAACACAAATGTAACTCACCCTTGAAGAAAGTCCGATCTAGGGGCTTGCAATTAGCTCTTTCTAGAGCTAGACTTAATTGAATGGCTTGGCTTCCAACGTTTGCTCTGTCACTCCACTTTCTCAAGACAGCCAGATATTCCTTGATAACATTTCCTTTATTTGCTGACACATTACGTCGAGTTTCACGTTTATCGGCGATAAGTTCACGAAGGAATTGAATAATGTTAATTTCATCACCGATGTTCCATAAAATATGATCCAAAAGTTCTTCGGAAACACCAGACTTTGTCTCAAATCTCCGTTCTTAAGAAAAAAAGTAATAATCAAAATGGTAAATATCGCATAAAATAGTAAAACAATGAATGCTGTTTTCATCTTTCATATTTTATACATGGCATTAAAGAAATATTTATTTGCATAATATTCAACAAACTTGCAAAGTGTATCCATTGCTCAGATTTTCTCTCACGAATTCATATAAATTCGATCTCATCTACTTTTTCTTATATATTATATCTAACGTTCCAGATATATAGCACTGGTTTAATGGCAATGCTTGCTTTAACATTTACACCTGGAACATTGTGACTTTGAGATCAAGATTTGGAATCAATACTCACCACACATATCTTCCCAGTAACGGCCAAGTCCCTTTTCGAAGAATGCATTCTTCAATCTTGTTCCTTCTCTGTCAAATGAAGTATCCTTCCAGTCACATAGTAAGGCGTATGCCATATCTGTGGTTAGTTCTCTCCCTACTCCAGGAATTCCAAGATATAGAAGGGCGTCCCGTAGCATTTTCAAGTTAGTCTCATCTATATTACTAACCAAGTACCACAGTTCAAAGAAGGATACTTTCCCTGAGCGAAATCACGACCCACAAATTGTTGAGTATTATTCATAGTCGTACCATAAATCGCAGAAATATGTTATTTCATATAACTTACGCTGAAATAATGTAAGCGGTGAACTAAATAACCTTCGTATTTTACCGTTTATAGTATAAACATTAAAACAAAGAGAGAAGAAAAGCAAAAACCCTCGCTGAAAAGAACAGGGATTCAAGTATTTCCTTGTGTACTATTGATTTAGTTGTTGTTGAGCCTTCAGGTGAAACAGATTGTACAACACTTACTTTTCAACATCTATAGTGATATTCTGAAGTATGTATTAGTAATATTTTCTAAAGCAATTTGTTAACGATTATGTATGCAGATGGGAGGGAGTGTAATCATATCCGTGTTTGTGCACGTGTGTGTGTACGTGTACGTGTATGTGTAGATGGGTGTGCGTGCGTGCATGTTTGTGTGAGTATCTCCAAGAAAGAAATTTAATTTTTAATTTTTGCCATGATGGATCAATATAAGGAGTTACCATTTATCTGCGGGCCCGGATGTAGTGGCATCGATTCCTGGTCGTCTTTTTCTGTAGGAAACAAGTTTTAGAGAAGCATAGCCTGAGAAATACCGTTTCAATTTATGCGGTCAAAAGGTTGGTTTTTTTTTTTCCAGGCTCGTCCCTCTCAGTGTATCGTTGTCCATGAAAAGGGCATTGGACTTATGAAACATTCTTTGTCACTAGTAATTGTCTAAAGTATAACGCAGTTCACAATAACTTTAACGTGACTTTGCCTTGTGCGATCTTACTAAATGACAGAGCTCCAAGTAATTTCTTGTTGGTATATTCAACGTCATAGCAATGTTATTTTGGTAATCGTAAAAGTTTACGTAATTTATTTGTGTGTTAGTCTTGATATACAAATTAGGCGTAAATCTATTGATACCACCCAGGGACATTCTAAAATTATATTTTGCTGTTTCCTTTTAGATTCCATTTGATGATACAAAGGTTAACATAATACAATGTAACAGATTAGCCTGGGTATCATTACAGATTTTAAAGCTTCATCGACATATCTAATGACATTGTAGTCATATCAAAATTGGAAAATATGGCTCAATGACAAAAAGTATTTTCATTCGTTTTTGCTATGAGGATCTTCTTTTCTTCAGTGAAATACTAATGATGAGTGTTCATAACTCAACCTAGTGATGGGGAGCCATATTTATCAACATACTTTGCTTCCTCCGTTGTTTCCTCCGACACCGACAGATGATGATGATGGCAACAAAAATCAAAGTCACAGCCAATAGAGCAATGGCTACAATAATTGGTACAACTGCAAATAGAATAAAGAATATCGTTTGCGAATACAACTTCTCAAAGTCCTTTCTTTTTCGCATATATGATGAACGTCCAAACTATATAAAACTTAATGTTTTCTAATATGGTGAATCTTGCTTTTTTCAGTCGTATGCATTATCAAATCAATCTGAAATTGAATGCAATGTCTCTTGTCCAACACTTAACGTTCGTCACGACTATAACATGCAGACGTAGATCCTAAGGGCTGGTTGAGGGCGGACATGTGACTTGTTTTTATTTTAACGAGTAGCCATTCATTAAAAATGCCTATCATACGTCATTACTGGTCGGTTTTTCTGGATTTTCATATATGAAAATGCTGGGCGACCCATGGTGTATATGATTTGAATAAGTGTGATTTCCCAAACCAAAAGAAAACTATTCCCGCTACCGTCTTTCATAAGGCAATTGATACACAAGATCTTGAATTATGACACATCAACAAAAACTTTCAAAAACAGTCAAAACACCATTGACTAATTCCTTGATGTTGACACATTCAGGCCTTCTCAACTAGTTTATTACAAGTACCAAAACGAAAATATTTTTTAATTGAAGTGCCAACGTGTATCTTTTACTTTGCTGCAAGAGGGCGTAGTTACCTAGCCGACAACGGGTCTGTTCTAGATGGTGGCAACTTTTTACCATATCTATCAACTCTACATGAAATAATAATTCGTCGTGAGTTCTTACCAGATTTGGCGATACCTCCATTCGGACTCGGTGAAAACGTGGTTTGATTGGAGGATGTTGTCATGGTAACAGTAGATTCTAACAAAGTCACGGTGACGGTCACGGTACTTTGGTCTTGCGATCCCGGGATATTAGAAGCGACACAAACATAGGGGCTTTCACTGGGTTCAGCGACGATGGAGATTGATTTGTTTTTCGTTCCGTCCATGTTTGCATCTTCCTTGGCATTTGTTGCATTCAGGTTTTCAGATCCGCGTAAGAAGAAGAGATCGATGTCTGGGAAGTAGCTTGATGCTGAGCATGTGATGGTGATGCTATCAGAGATTGACAGACTACAAGATTGTTCAGCGTCCTTTAGAAGTATTCCTCGACATTCATCGATAAGGGGAAAGGGTTCCATCGGAGGAGCTGAACAATTGAACAAGTAAATATGCTATAATATCAAGGAAGCTCATCAGATCTTTAAGTGAGAACCATCATGTGACGCATAAAGCTATTTTCTTCAATTTAAATGTTTAAATTGAATTTATCAATATCAATACAATTATTAATATTACAGTAAAAGTAAATATTATGGTGTAGAACATGTAATAGTAATATTCGCTTTTTGTCCTAATGATTAAAAAAAAGGTATTACAATTGAAAAGCATAGATATATTCATCAAAAAATCCTATCAGGGTTAATTATTAGTCATACTGTTAAATGGTCACAGAGTGATATACTTACCGAAGACGTTAACTTCTGTAAAGTTGTGAATCAAGATCCCTTTGTAGTTTGAAACTCTGCAGATATATGTTCCTTGATCTGAAACTATAATATATCAGATGATGAGAGAGAAGTCATCGCTCATATAGCAAGAACCGTCACGGACACATGACCCGGATGCGGATTCTCCTTCCGCCCACGTGACCAGGTTGGGTGACTTCGTTGGCTCATCTCCTTTCTTCCAGTAAACGGCGATTGGCGTTTCATAGAATTTGCATGTCAGAAAAAGCTCATCTCCTTTCTCTGCATTTTTGTGTAAATCAGTATACACAACGCCATCTGGTACATCACAATTAACAACTGCATCAAAAAAGGAAAAAAATATGAACAAAAAGACTGTAGTTTAATTCGTGACGTAATAATGATACTCCATACAGCCACACATTAGCTAACTAGCAACGAACAGGCAAATAGATCGTCTACCTTTACTGGAAAATATGTGGAATGGCACCTTACAGTACCAAAGATTGTTAAATACATCATGTAATTGTTTTGTGCTTGCTCGACAAAGCAGTCGTCGCCATATTGTGTCCAACTCGAACCGAGTTCTGCCGCCTCTGCGTAATTAGCCAGTTCAAGGTTGCATTATGAGCATGAGCTGATAAAGGTAATTTCAAAACAAATTGTGAAAAACAGTGATACAAAATACTGGATACGTGCTCATGAAAGTTTTGTAATCATTATTCATATATGCACAAGCAGTGCACTCCATGGAACACGGGTGGAAGTATTCTTTGAAAAGGGGAAACAAAGGATATTTATGTAGCACCTCCATCGATGTAGAAGTCATTATTTCAAAATTTACAAAGTGGGCCTCTTCATGTTTTGAAGATCTGTGGATATTCGGGGTCATTTGGGACATGTGCTAACCATGAACTGGTATATAGAGATGCTGGTCTGAGGAAGCTCGTGTTAACTCAATCGTGGCAAGTTGGTCCAAGTAGGAGCGTGCTAACAACTATTGGTGAAAGTGAAATATACATGAGGTATTCACTGCTATAGCGATTAACTTACGACGACTAGCAAAACTTCGTCTGAGCAAGACTATTATTTGGATTTAAACCCGGCTCAGTGTAAGCCTATATACATTACACCATTTTAAACAATAAGGCACGGGGCATAATTTAACTTTTAAAGGAAGTACATTTCTACTATAATGCATACATTGTAAGACATATACAGTAGGCTTGCAAGACATGTAGAGCAACTTATAAATCGGGTCAAAATGTTTTCCATCCGATGACAAGGATCCGAATTTCATTTTATCAAAGCATATAGTCAACAGATATGGTTTGGAATTTCCCAAATTTGCGTCTCATGCTTCAATTTCTGCCATACACGCATTGCGGCAAAAGGAAGCGTGTCAGAATGCATTGATCTGGTAAACCATTCTGTAGCTACGGTGAATAGCATAAGGAGATGATTAAACCAAATCACCCACAGAGACAGTGAAACACTCTTCACTTGATTTTCATGACAAATACTAAGAATCTATCATAATAATATACATATGATTTGGTATTTAAAATCTTATCATGCCACAGGGCAAATCCACATTGTGCCAAGCCCCAAATCTCCCCTGTCAGGTTGTTTTGGAGATAATCTAATTTAGGTAATGGTTTTATGAATAGCGAGTGCATAATACGCAGCACAGTCCAATGAGCATGAACAATAAATGTCGTATTACACGCAAAAGGTACTCGACCGATCACTCTCTCCCATGTACAAAGCACTTGGACAATAGCGTGCATGCAGCCTCAAGGCAGGCTATAAGTTAACACCATGAACATGACGGACAAAGAAAGCGGACAAAATATACAGTTCCTCAGGTAGACAAAGGAACATCCCTTCTCTGCTATTATTCAAAAATGTGTAAAACAGCTGTCACATGCATATTCGCCTGTTCTACACATTTTCACATAATAGCAGTGAATGGATGTTCCTTTGTCTGCCTGAGGAAGTGTATATTTTGTCCGCTTTCTTTATCCGTCATGTTCATAGTGTAATAGATGGTGTATCAAATATAGATATTTCCTGAGAAACCATGTTGGCCAAGTTATATTTAGATATGGCTCTGAGCATTGTATGTGTACATGAGATATCAAGTAGAAGAGAAACGGATAGGGAACGA
>BEXV01001472.1:10968-22090 GCA_003118195.1 Hemicentrotus pulcherrimus
GCTGCTCCAGAGAAATGTATTTCGACGCATTTTGAAAAGCGCTGGACAATTACCTAAATCTTACATCCTTCGTGGGAATTAGCAAAAACACTGGCGTTGCATAAATTAAAATACAAGGGAAATGATTGTGTAGTAATGAGGAAAACAACGTGATATAGTAATTACAAGAATATGGGTTCATGCAGAGGATCTTAATGTGTCAGATCGTCTTTTGTTATTGAATCCTGATTTTCCACGGGGGTAGTTGTCATCGGAAGAATTGTCCTCGAGGGGTAGTTTGTCCATGGAGGTAATTTACCTGGGGGTAATTGTCCACGGAGGTCCCGCTGGTAATCGGTCGGGGGTGATTGTCATGCAAGGGCTCATTGTCCTACATCCGGCCCCTTATACCATTCTGTTAAGCGCCCCCTTTTCACCTCAGTACAGTGCATCCCAGAAAAAACGAAACCGAGACCTATCGATGTTTTATCATAACTTAATCACATTTAGAATTACTAAATGACACATATTTGGAAAGCTTGGAACCACCTCTTTCATTTGATTTAACTCACATTTCACGCATAAGTGATTAAAATGAATTTGAAGAGAGGAAACCAAAAGACTTAACTGCATTTTGTTGACAATCAGCCGTAGACGAAAGACTTCATGCATGGCTGATTGCCAACGAAACAGAGTTAAGTCTGTCGTCAATTTTGCATGTTGCTATGGCAGGCACCCAGTGAAAACGAATTCGTTTGATATAATTATGGAAATGCACGCACTACTTAAAGGATCTGGTAACTTTGTCTTAGATCCTTTAGAAATAATCCTTGATCTAGCTCATGCTGCAATGATAATTATAAACCTTGAGGTCAGTCAGGAACTCCATGACTTTTTCAAGCCGATCGCCTGATTATCAAGATATCAATGAGTGGAATTACAAATTTTGAAAACCGTTCGCTGAACGGTTTTCATAACACTTCGGTCTATTGGGGGAAACGAGTATGGTAAAACCGGTCACTCAAAGATTTTTACTTTTTTGAGGCACTTCTTGATCATTTGGAAGCGCGATTTGTTTAAGGGCTTCAATATTACACCATATCACAGACACTGGTAGCATTTAGGATCGTGTATCTCAGATTTAACATTGTTAAACGAGACCTTTGAACAAACAAAACTTTGTTATTCCTGGCTCATTTTTTCCTGGTTGAGGTGTAATATGAAAGAGCAGAAACTCAACTTTCTATAAATGTGAGTTTCTCCTTGAAATTCAGATACCGTCCGCCAAATGACATTTTGGTTTCCTCTCTTCAAATTGATTTTAATCCCTCATGCACTAAATATGCATCATATGAGTTGCATCAAATGAAAGAGGAGGATCTAAGCTTTCCAAATATTATGTGTCATTTAGTAATTATAAATGTGACTACGTTATGACAACACAACGATAATTCTCGGTTTCGTTTTTTCTAGGACTGTATATTGAAATCTGATGATTGTCCATTTTACTTTGACAATAAAGTGCCCATTCTCCTTTACGGCCCTATATAGCTTTTGGCTATATTAGTGCCCCTTTCCCCTTTATCTAAATGTCCTTTTTCACACTCTTTTTCTCTCTACAAAGTGCCCTTTCATTCCCCATCCGATAAGTGCCCCATTTCAAATCTAATAAGTGCCGCCCGGAATTTGATAATATTTCCCCTCATTTCTCGATACGAAGTTCAGTGTCTATTTATTCTTCCTCTTGTTTTATTGTGTAGCCATCATGTATGGGAATTACGCCCCATTAACAAAACCACGATTGTTGTCTACCAGGTTTAACATCTGCCGTAGTGGACATAGTGGGAAAATTTGACACCAGTCCCATATATTATTATTGGTACATGATTATGATACCAATATATTAATTCACTATCTTTGTATTGATATGGTATTGTATTTATAGCTAATATAGGCTTTTGAACATATTATATTTGATATGCCCTCTACGATGAGTATGATAATTGTAATCTATGCGTTTGTGAATGTTTTCGACAGCCTTTCACGATCGAAATGCGTGTCAATATACATTATTCCAGAACGTTATTAAGGAATTTTAAATCAAGAATTGAAAAAAAAAAAAAAAGTTAGATATGATAAAATTAAAATTTTGTTGAGAAAGTATTATACAAGATTTCTCTTTTTGAAAACTTGATGAAATTTCATTTTACTTATGGATTCTTTTGAATGCAGACTTCAGCCTCTATAATTTTTCAGTTCCAAATTCCATCTTCGTGTTATTTGAATAGGATCAGTATAATAGGCATAAAGATGAAAAGAGCTTATCATGTAATTTGTAAGGTACTCTGGATTTAATAAAAACAACAAAAACAAAATAAATCACATCTCAAAACTGCTCACTATGATTCTTTCATCCTAATCTTATTGATTATTGTATAATGGAAATTAATTAAGTCGTAAAATGACCACAATTTGTTTTCTTTCTCCAAAAAAATAAGTTGAGAAATAATAGTAGTTTCAAGCATTTTTTTAACCAATGCTCTCAAATTTGATTGAGCAATAATGATAGTCGGATGACTGTGTTAATAGTAGTGATAGTATTAATAACTTCTGGATTGATGAAGTAACAGCCATGAAAGAGTGTTTTTTTTTTCTTCACATGCACATGTGAAACTTTTGAGCGTATTTTGTATACCTCTCTTTAATATGCTGAATAAATCTAGTCATCTGATTGATCGAAATTGGAGTCGTGATTTTAGCCATGCCCGCAAAGAAACTAACTATGCATGCCTGTTGCCCCGAATAAAGGGAAATAGTTAAGTTTTGCTGAGATCCCCATTGGTTTACGTGGATACCATACAGTGTGTATGTGTGCGATTCCCGAATGATCGTAACATTCAGGCATCTTTCCAGCGAAGATTAACAGACAGTGTCTCCGATTTTATGTGATGTTTAAACATTTTTTACCCAAGAAAAGGATGAAGCAAGAATTTTCTGTAGATTTTGTTTGTGAATTCGATATGTAAAAGATATATGGACTGCTCTAATATTCGAGGCATATACCTGTTTTTGTACTGGCTCTAGGGGACGCCACGGCACGCCTCGGGGCCATAGCAGGATGTAAGGTCCTATTGAGCCTTTAGAAACAGCAGTCAACATAAATTAGCTTTAATATTCCATCATAAATTGCGAGCCACAAATTAAACGTTGAAGTATAAACTTATGCAGTATGGAATTTGAATATGATTTGCAAAGCATATCTTGTTCAATAAATTATGCATAACGTTGAAATAGGTGATTTGTCACATCAAACACCCAAGATGCTGGTAAGATATGCTTTTGCATGAGACAAGGAATGCATGGTTCGTATATGCAAGGGTGGATCCAGGATCTTACAAATGGAGGGGGGGGGGGGGNATTGAGAGCGGGAAGTGCCAAGCTCTTTTGGCGTGGAATCCGGAACCGCTTAAAGGTAATACAAAGTCTTGGTAATATTCCAACCGGCTTGGATTATGCAATTTAAAATCTCATTTTTATGGTGAAATCTATTGTAAGAATAAGCACCTTTTTAACAAATCTTGCTCTAAACTGCTAAGGTTATCGAGTAATTAAGATATCAAATTTATTGGTGCTCCTGATAACAAATTCAAATAGCGCCTACGGTAATACAATGGTAGCTGCGCCCATGAAAATCTCGGAATATGCAGTTCTGAATTATAATTTCCAAACGGGAATAGAAAATCTGTCAATTTTAGTCAAGAAACATTGTTTTGAAGCTAAAGTAATATCAATCTAGATTCAGGGAGCTATATCATACAGAGTTTATTATTCACGATGTCATTACTATAGGGTGTACCTCAAGGCTCCATACTTGGCCCAATTTTATTTCAAATATACATCAATGATTTTTATGCTGATGACACAGTTCTCAAATGTAAACCCTATTGTTGTACAGTCTGTTCTTAATAATGATTAATTTCTCTATCAGATTGGATGAGCCATAGCAAACCTAATATAAATTGTGAAAAAACAATATATGTTAAAGGGGACGAATAAAATTAAACTAGGTTATAATGTCATTAATCAGGTTAAGAATATTAAATACTTATAAATGAATATAGACTGTGAATTAAAATGGGACTTACATCTTTGTGAAGTAATTAAGAAAGTAGGAAAGATGGTAAGTTTTTTGGGAAGGCTGAGACTCATTTTAAATTAAATCAATAGTCAATCCTCATTTTTGATTATGCTGACGATATATGGCAATCCTCCAAAAAATAAAAGACCAACTTCAAAAACTTAAAAATAGGACTGATAGGATAATCCTTAAGATAAATCCTCATAATCATACTTCTACATATCACATTCACGATCTCCTAAAATGGGAATCCCTAAAAGCCAGACGTAAAAACATATGTACATAATGCTGCATAAGATTTTCCACACTTTGAATTCCAGATTAAATGCAGAATAATCTCTTTTTATAAAGAAACCAATTATAATTACTTAGTCTTGCCTAAACCTCAAACTAATTATAAAACGAACATTCTTTTATCGCGGATCTAAATTGTATAATAAATTACTAATTAACTTATGTAGACCGAACACACTCATTCTATTTCGGCATGGCCGCCTAAATGAATGGATACTAGATGGTAATTGTATTCATTTTGTGATATAGAGGGTTTTGAAGATTTTTGGATAGTGCGTATGTAATATCTTTGTAATATTTGTGTTCTATTTCTATGGTTAATTATCTCTGGACGTGGCTCTGAATAGAGCATTCCAGCGGCCTTTAATTCTTGATTTGTATTATATTTGTAAATTGTATACTTGTATGTATTTGAATGTTTATATGGAAAATAAAAACCAAAACAAACCATCCGAGCTCATCTTGACCAGCACAACATCTTGACTGAATACCAGCACGGCTTTCGGAAACACCATAACTGCGAAACTCAGCTATTATAGCAACCTTGGAGGATCTCAGCAGTGGTATAGATGAGAAGAAACAACGTGACTGCTTGATTCTCGACTTCTCGAAAGCCTTTGATGTTGTAACCCACATTAGATCATTAAGGCATTCAAGGATCTATATCACATCGGATCCAGAACTGGCTTTCAAATCGTTGTTGATGACCAGATATCATCTCACGTGACTGCAGACGCCGGTGTTCCCCAGGGTGCCGTGTTAGGACCACCTCTATACTGTACATTAATGATATTGATAATAATATCTCGTCATCTATCAGACTGTTCGCAGACGACTGCCTCATCTACAGAGAAATCCAGTCTGAATAGGATGCTGCAATAGCTGTACCCTATCAAAAATGGTCCTTTGATTGGCAGATGGAATTCAACCCTGCAAAGTGCTCGGTAATTTGCATATCGTTAGAACCGCACCCTGCATTAGGTATACTGGTACTGCACCAAAGATCTTGCTACACGGCAGACGTGTTTTTTATGAGCAGGCAGTCAGCTCATTAATGGCAGGCATTTGTTTGAACTTGTACTTGTGTCTGGATGAGGGATTGAAGAAGAGGCTAGAAAGTGGGACCAATTTGTTCTTTTCAGCTTTGCAGGGCACCTTTTGCAGCCTTGGTGAGATTTAGGCCTGGAGAATGGAATTCTGCGGTGATCGGCCAATCCTTGGCCCGTTTTCTTGACGACAAACGATGTGACTGTCCTCAGCGAGAACTATACAGAGGGATCATCTAAAGAGCCCTCGTGAACCCCATTTAGGGAAGTCTTATAACTGTAATACTTTCGCTATTTTCCCTTGGTCACACTTTGCGTCAGAAGATGATTATATACTTTGTCCAAATCCATACAGAATTAATTGTATGTATATTTTCTTTATATTTTGTGTTCTATAAAGAAGCTTGATCGAATAGAAACACCTAATAAATAATTGAATATCGATATTACTTGACTGAGCAGTAATCCTGGGTTTCCTTGACAATTTCTGGTCTCCACGAAGGGACTTAAAAAGCGGAAACATTAGGAAGTTAGGATATTTCAATAATCCTATTGTGATTACAGTGTATGTTTCTATTAGTATCATTTTGCAGGTTAAACAGGGGCTGGCTAGTGCAATCCTCGGAGAAAGTGGCAGAGACTTAACGCTAGTAATGATTAAGATCCAAAAGCTGTAAGTAAAAATGCGCTTGGTTCCAAAACTCGTGTGAGTGATTGTTGTTAGAGAATGGAGATTGAGCAACTCGCGCGTATTGGAGAGACGCTATAATTGCAGTGAGTTACAGAATTTCATTGGTGATCAACAACAAAATCGCTTGCCTTTTAGGGCGAAGGAGGAAGTTGAATTAGTGGCTTTACAGTTGGAACTTACTGAAGCCGAAGCTGCGAATATAGATAGGAATGAAGAAACTGCACATACTTTCAGACCCCCTGATTCGCCCAAACTACCATTCTTTATTGAAGGTAAAGATAAATTACTTGTAGATGCTTACCTTGGTCGTTTTGAAAGATACGCTATACTGCACAACGGTTGCCATAACATGTTTGAGCTATTTATTTAAGTTTACTGCTTTCAGATAACACATTAGACACGTATTCTAGATTGTCATATTTTGATGCACAGGATTATAAGTTTTTAAGTCAGCAATTCTAAAACGACATTCTTTGACTAGTGAATGATATAGAAAGAACCTACGTTCGTACGGCTCGCCCAGACAGTGGGGAGACGGCGGCACAGTTTGTACATAGGTTACACGGTTATCTCGATAAATGGTTAGAAATTTCGGATTTGAAGAAAACAGTCGAAAATTTAGTACAAGTTGTACTTATGGAGCAGTTCTACTCCAGCAGTTTACACGACTTAGATTTGTTCATAAAGGAACAGAAGCAAAGAACATTGGCAGAATTGGTGGAAGCTGCTGATCGATTTGCGGATGCTAGATCAGGATGGACTAGTGCTAAGTCTCAATAGACCAAATGCTCTTTTAATCCATCCTTTGATAGATTTAGTGAAACTTAATCGGGATGGAGTAGTAAGTCTAATAAGAGCGGTAACTCTTATAACCCTTCTTCCTTTTCTCCAGCATCGAAAGGAGAAAGGGCCAGGCGGAAGAGAAACCCAAGGCTGGCTCCCAGAGGAGCCCACGAGAGTTCTACAATTGCGGAAGCTAAGGGCAGTCCGAATCGACTGAGACCGGAAAAATTGGGAGCAGGACTGACTAATGGCGACAACAGCCTAAACAGCAATCGACCAAGAAGGAAGAAGAAAGGGAAGTCTAGGAACAAGGACGTTCCAGTGCCGACGGCAACGTGACATCGTCAACAATTCCAGATGACAGCCGAGACAATGAGAAAGTTGGCGATTCCGAGAATGCGGGTGGCGATCACGTATGCTTCCTCGTAGATTTGTGCTCCGCATGTGACAGGAACACCGATTTTTCGATGGTCATTGAGAGTGATGAACTACCAATGCTGATTGCAGCATAATGGGGTATATAAGGCAGTCAGATCCATGGCCGTGAAGGAGGTTTTCTCAACAACCAACCTTTCCAGGTGTTAAGCGACAGCGGATGTTCGACTGCCATCGCAAGAGCTGGGTTGGTTTCGGCTGATCAGATGACTGGAGTAGTGAAGACCTATTATTTTGCTGATTGACTGGACTGCCAGGAAGTTTATAGTGGCACAGGTATTTGTAGATACTCCTTTATTATACTGGTAATATGGAAGTATTATGTGTTCACAAGCCTGTATATGAAATATAGGAAATGGTATAGGAAATGGACCGGGTATCCAAAAAACCATTCGATCCAGATCGTACATGGATTCCAGAGAATACGAACAACGAAGTAGGGCTCACAGTAGAGAACCAGCGACAGCGGGAGAAGAAGAATGAACCCTTAAGGGCACTGAAGGTTCCAGACCAGATTGACTCGGTTAAAGCAGATGAGTTTCGACGGGATCAGGAGAATGATCCATATCTCATTAGTAAGGTCGAGAGACAGGATGTGTGGTAGTGGTAACAAGGCCAATTTCATAATGAACGATCGTTTGTTATATCGTGAACTCCACGTTCTCTACGAGAGACGAGAAGATATGCTTTATCAACTCATCGTTCCCAAGAAGTATAGGAGACAGGTGTTGCAACTTTAATCGGCGGGCATTTAGGTTTCAAGAAGACGGCAGAGAAAATGACGGGCAATTATTTTCTTCTAGGCGGGACTTCACTCTGATGCAAAACGGTATTGTCGATCGTGCGATGTTTGCCAGAGATCAATACCCAAGGATCGACAGAGTCACCAAAGTTCCATTGGGAATCACTCCGTTAATCGACGAGCCGTTCAGAAGAGTGGCAGTCGATCTTGTAGGACCCCCTCACTACCCCCCCCCCCCCCCCCCCCCCCCCNCGAGTGCCAAAAAAAGAAAAAGTTGCTCACTATCCCCCTCCCCCCACACACTCACTGAGCGAATTTTCGGGAGCAAAAAGGACAGAAAAAGTTGGGCCCCCACCCCGGCCTAAGAAATCCTGGATCCGCGCCTGGACATAGGGGCATATTATACCTCTGATCTCATGCGAGAGGTAAGTCGTTTGTTATCAATTATACGACTACCACCGGCGTGCAACGGCCATGTGGAACGGTTCGGCGGGACTCTGAAGATGATTTAAAGATGATGTGCGAGGAGAGACCGACTGACTGAGATAGGTACATTCATGCATTACTGTTCGCATACAGGATGAGGCTACATGACAGTACTGGATTTGCACCCTTAGAACGGCTGTATGGTCGCGTTGTACGTCCGAGGACCGCTTATGGTCATCAAGGAACTCTGGACTAACAAGCACACAGAACCTGAGACCAAGTCGACAAACCAGTATGTCATTGGTCTGAAGTACCAGTTGAAGCAGACATGTGAGCTCGTCCGTAGAGAACTGCGAAAGTCCCATGAAAAGTACCGAATCCAATACAAGAAAGAGAACCAAGCCAAGGAAGAGAACATTCGAGGTAGGTGACCAAGTTGTACTGCAATGCTACTATCTATTGATCGAAATAAACTGTTAATGCATTGAAAAGGTCCTTTCCGTGTCGCTGATGTTGTAGGAAAGTTAGACTATCGAATCGACACTGGGAAGACGGTGACGACATTCCACGCAAATCTCTGGAAGAAGTATCTTCGACGAGACCAAGATCAGATGCCAGAAGCTGATCAACCACCAACGCTGGATATAGCGGCGACTTCCGTGGTAAAAGAAGAGGATGTTGACATGGTGGACGAAGACCATGCATTGAGGGAGGACCCCCCTTCAATTACCTAAACTTCGATAGACTCAAACCGTCGACAACGTCGCCGTGAGTGAGACGATTGCTGCACTTCAGAAGGAGCAACTTCAACACTTGCTCAGAAGCTACAGTGATATTTTCACCGATGTTCCAGCTGTGACTAAGGTAGTCTTAAATGAAATTAGGCTTACTGATGACAGGCCTATTCAAAGCAGGCCATACCCCTAACCACATGCACTTCGACAGGTAGTAAAGGAGGAGATCAAGGAGATGTTAGAGTATGACGTCATCGAACCCGATGTCGCCCTACGCATCTCCGATCGTGCTCGTGAAAAGGAAGGATGGGAGCAACCGGTTCTGTTGCGATTTTGGCAATTTGAACTTAATCACCGTGCCTGATGCTGAGCCAATACCAGATCAAGAAGAGATTTTTGTGATGTTAGCTAAGGATAAGAAATTCACTAAACTCGATCTTAAGTTACTGGTTTTTGTTTGCGATATCATTTGTATATTTTTTATTCAGTGAACACGGACTTTCTGAAATACAGCCATTTAGGCTGAGAGAGTTACCCTGTTTAAATGAATAAATGAAATGAAAGAGGGTTATTGGCAGGTGCCTCTACTGTGGAAGCTAAACCTGGCGTTTGTGACACCACATGGTTGATATCAGTTTAAGGCGATGCCATTTGGGCTGATCAACTCGCTCGCATTCTTCAGTCGTGTGATGAGCACAGTCTTGCGTGGAGTGAAGCATATGTCGAAAACTTCATCGATGACATACGCATTGATACGGAAACATGGGAAGAGCATTTGGAGGTACTAGAAGAAGAATTGATGCGCCTGAGGTCTGCAAACGTGAAGTAAAGGCGAAGCCCAGCAAATGCTTCATAGGATTCGAGAAGATTGTGTTTCGTGGTCATTAAGTGATGAAAGGATGTCTGAAGCCCAACGATGACAAGATTAAATCAATTCTAGAGGCTAAGATACCCGAGACAAAGAAACAGTTGAGATCGTTTCTGGGACTTGCACGTTATTATCGTAGATTTGTGCCTAATTTCGCTGCTATATAGCTGTTCCTCTGACCGAGCAAACGAAGCAAGGCAAGCCAAATCGGATCAAGTGGAAAGACATCACACAAGAGCAAATTTATCTGGCATTTAAATTTAGGCTTGCGAATGACCCTATCCTCCATCTCCCAGATGTCAATCGCGAGTTCATCCTCGGAACCGATGCGTCTGACAACGTATAGGGTGCTGTTCTATTATAGGTAATTGATAGAGAGAAGATTCCCGTGGCAAATGCTAGCAGGAAATTACTACCCCGGGAACGTAATTACTCGACCATTGAACGAGAATGTTTAGCCGTGGAATGGGCTGAGCAAAAGTTCGAGCCCGCTACTTGTATGGACGACAGTTCGTTCTGGAGGTCGACCACGAACCATTGTTGGCGATGAAGAAAGGAAAGGTTGCTAACGTGGTAAAGTATTCCGCTGGGCACTAATCCTTCAACCCTACCAGTAGCATGTAGAAGCCATAACAGGTTAGGAGAATGTTGGGGCTGACTACATGAGCAGGGGCGACTTCAATGGAGAATGTAATAATAACCAGAAGGATTATTGATCTCATATTAATTATCAAATTGAGAAAATCACTCTATTTAAGATTTACAGGATTTCTGTTTTCTTCTTTAAAAACAAAGAATTGTTGTGTCATGGTCAGTGACTGCTAAAATGTTGTAAA
Organism: Hemicentrotus pulcherrimus; assembly: GCA_003118195.1. Taxonomy (NCBI): domain Eukaryota; kingdom Metazoa; phylum Echinodermata; class Echinoidea; order Camarodonta; family Strongylocentrotidae; genus Hemicentrotus; species Hemicentrotus pulcherrimus. Next base: position 21,941 of record BEXV01001472.1, read on the forward strand.
TAGACTAATAATTCAGGAAGAGTTAGAAAAGATGTGTTGTTTCAGAAAAAACGAAACTTTAACATTCTTGCATTCTACAGTGCGTCCCAGAAGAAAAAAAACGAGAACCAGGGGCGGCGATTTCTTTTCATGACCGGGGGGGGGGGGGGG
>BEXV01001472.1:33878-50680 GCA_003118195.1 Hemicentrotus pulcherrimus
GGCCCCCTGGGTCCTCACCTGGACAGGACAACGAATCGTCTGCTTTCTTTCATAATTTAGGGAAACGTCAAAGCTTCCATGATTCGCGCGGGTGGGGAATAACTGAATTTAAACAAGGATTGAGAGTCGAGAACGTACATCGAATCGTCTTATTTCTCTAATAAAGCCATTAAAAAAATGTTTAGCGTCCCCGCCCGCTTCCTTTTTGGAAGCCGTCCCCCTTTTTTTCCCTCTTTTTTTTCTTCAAATTTTTCATGAAAAAGCTGCTAAAATGGATCTATTTCTGATTAAAAAATATTTTAAAAAGCAGGCGGCCATCTTGAAAAATAGCCCGACTATCCGGCGTTATTTTCTTCTGCGGCACAGATTGGGGCTTTAAAAAATAAAGGGGTCTTGATTTAACCCTAACCCCAACCCCAAACCTTACCCAAAACTTTAACATAGGCTCAACACGCACCTAACCCATCTGTGCCGCCGAAACAAATAACGCATCCGGGAAGGAAAATTTACCGAGCGGCCATTTTGAGCGGCCATTTTGAAGAAAAAAAAAGGGCCTCGTCCTTCCTATTTTCAAAAAAAAACAAAACAAAACAGGACGCTAAACATGGTTTTTGTGTTTTTTTTCCTAATTTTATTAAACGTCTAAGCTTCTGCGCTTTGCGCGGGAGGGGGAACTGAATTAAGATAGGGAAAAAGAGTCGAGAAAGGTACAACGAATCGTCTTCTTTCTCCAATAATTAATGGGAACGTCTCAGCTTCCGCGCTTCACGCTGTAGGGGAAAAACTGAATTCAAACAATTAGGTATAAGAGTCGCAAACGGTATGATAATTCAATGAAACGTCAAAGATTCCGCGCTTTGCGCGAAAGGGGAAAACTTTTGTTCAGACAAGGATCAAGATTCGAGAAGGTACTATACAAATCGTCTTCTTTCTCTGATAATTTAAGGAAACGTCTATATAAGTTTTCGTGCTTCGGGGAAAAACTGAATTCAGATAAGGAATAAGAGTCGAGAAAGGTACAACGAATCGTCTTCTTTCTCCAATATTAATGGAAACTTTTCAGCTTCCGCGCTTCACGCTATAGGAGAAAAAAACTGAATTCAGACAATAAATTAGGGTTAAGAGTCGCATTAAGGTGAATCGTGTTGTTTCTATGATAATTCAATGAAACGTCAAAGATTCCGCGCTTTGCGCGGGAGGGGGAAACTTTTATTCAGACAAGGGTCAAGAGTCGAGAACGGTACTTCGAATCGTTTTCTTTCTCTGATAATTTAAGGAAACGTCTAACCTTTCGCGCTTCGCGCGGGAGGGTAAAAAAAATTGAATTCAGACAAGGATTAAGAGTCGAGATCACTAATACAAATCGTCTGCTTTCTCTAATAATTTAAGGAAACGTCAAAACTTCCGCGCTTCGGGCGAGAGGGGGAATGGTAACTGAATTCAGACAAACATTTAGAGTCCAGAACAGCACAACGACTCGTCTGCTTTCTCTCCTAATTTAATAAAACGTCAAATATGTTCCACGCTTCAAGTGGGAGAGGGGACAATTTCATTCAGACAAGGATTAAGAGTCGAGAACGATACATTTTTCTTTCTCTACTTACGGAAACGTCAAAGCTTCCGCGCTTTGCACGGGAGGGGGGGGGGGTAAGGGGAACTGTATTCAGATAAACATTAAGAGTCGAGAACAGTACATCGAATCGTCTGTTTTCTCTGATAATTTAATGAAACATCACAGCTTGCGCGCTTCGCGCGAAAGAGAAGAACTGACTGGAAGACAAGGATTAACAGTCGAGAAGAGTAGTACGAACCGTCTGCTTTATCTTTTAATTTAAGGAAACGTCAAAGATTCCGCGCTTTGCGCGGGAGGGGGGGGGGCAACTTCATTCAGACAAGGTTAAGAGTCGTGAACGGCGAATCGTCTTCTTTCTCTTATAATTTAATGGCCCTTCACCCATCCCCTTAGAGGAGCTGCGCTTCGGCGCGCTCTTTAAAGATTCGCTTCCTCAAGATCACTACCGCCCCTACTAGATCCTAGCTACATATGCTGAATATGACGAAATAATTCGTATACTAAGATGTATAGAAATATGGATTCTTCATCCGAATGTCAACGAGAGGCAAATAAGTTGTAAACTTTAAATGCCTACTTCCAAGGTATATTTCCAAGGTATAGGTATATAATTATATGTCGTCGAGGAAAATTAAAGACCATTTGCGCATACGCAAGTATATACTGCTATATGAAAAACAATTTAGCCTCAGGCGGCTCCGGGTATATAGGGTTAAATTTGTAGACATTGGGGACATCAAATTTTGTCGGTAATTGGTGGCTAGTTTTGTTGGTAATTGATGGCTAGTTTTGTAATCGGTTGGCCTTTACACCCCCACTTAAAAAGGTCTAGCGACGTCCCTTATTGAAACCAGTTCACTTAACTGGAATCAACTGGTACCACTAACGGTTGCTTAATTTAACTCGTCATTAACTGTTGTTTTTTTTTTTGGACCTGGGCTGGAATTGACAGGAATTAACTGGTCGAATTCCCCATCGAGTCTGAGGGATCTGCTCGTTTTATGTTTACGCTGTACATTTACACCACGCAACTAACGACGACGCGACGTCACTGCTATTTTGGGGTATAGGTACGGCACGTACCGTACGCGTATATAAATATACGGTAATTGTGTCATATCGACAACATATTGATGATGACAACGATCTGTAATGTTTTGCGCTACGACGGTTTTATAGAGCAGTATTTCCTCAATCTACAATCGGGCTAGCTCACATGCAGGAAATAGAAGGTGAACACTGGAATATAGATAACGAAAATGGAACGAGTCTTCTGAGACCTTGTTGTAGGGGAATTCCAACTTGGGGAATAATACGTAACCACCATGTATACCACGGCACCTTGGCTTGGGGAATTCCAACTCGTGCCTTTTGCTTTTGTCGAATTGAATACTAGCTTTTATAAAATCTTTTAAATTTTATCAACGACGGTTGTAAATGTTCTGCGCCGCTTGCTGAGTCAGAGCGAGATTATGCTGGAGCCGGAGGAGGTTGACAAATTATGTCAGTTTATTGGATAATTCCCCGTACCAAGCAAGAGAGAAAGAATCAGAGAGAGAGGATCATTTACAAACTGAATTCGGATTTTTGAATGCATTTCAAGTATTTACATTCTACAAAAAGTACATGTAGATCTAGATATGGTAAATGTAGACCGAATTTGTCCGTCTCTTTTGTTCGTTAGCCTCTTATTGGGGTAGGGTCAGCTCTCTCTAGAGAGAAAAATTCGGTCTATACAGTCACATATGTTCATGATGTAAGCCTAAATAAGTAGGGGTCAATTGTGTTGCTGTCTAGCGTCTGGGTATGTCTTTGTACAGTTTTTTTTAGCAAACTAGGCCTAGGGATCTAGGTCTATTTGAAACCATACTGCTAGCTTCAGAAGCAACAAAGGGTTCTAGCCTTCTACCCAGCTGTTCATGATATTGGTTTTCGTACGCCATATGACGCGTTTTGACGCGTTTTTTACAAACCTGGTTTGTAAAGAACAAAAGGAGGTTTGGCGACAAACCTTGGTCTGAGCTCAAACCTTGTTTTGTGAATTCGGGCCTATAAGTGCAGCACCATCCCACGGCCACGCATGCCATATCAAAGAAAGAAAATAGAAGTTGTGTAAATAGTATGTGCTTATATAGATCTACAATGTAGATGTTCTGCTGAGCTGAGACTGCATCTGGTTCTAGCTGATCGCCTCTCTGTATATAGAGAGAATATATCGGTTAGTGGCGTGAGGGGAGGCATGCAGTTTGTGCAGAGAGGTGGGATCAGGAGAGATTGGTTGGTGCGATACCGGGGGGGATACTCAGATTTGGTTTGAACAGGGTTCACCGTTTAAGCCTTGAAACCCATACCCATTATAAGGGGTCATTTGGGTGCATTTTTCTCAAATTTTTTTTAAAAAGGCGGATCCATTTTTAATGGTATTTCTGTTAAAAGTGGGACCCATGTTAAGGGATATTTTGTGAAAAAGTTATAGAGGGCCACACCCCCGTATGTCTTAATATGTGAGTACCATGCCAAATTATTGAAAGATAACGTCACCAAAGTGATATGAATCATAATTACTATTACTAGACACATTTTGAGAAATATCTTAAAAGATAAAAGAAGAAAGGAAAAAGAGTTTGTATTTCCCAATATGGCTTTGCTTTATTCATCACTAACAAAAAAGTATCATGCTTCGCTTGTTGACAATGCATTATTTATTCAAAGGGCAAATATCTTTGTGGGTGGAATGCTATTGTCAATTGGGCAATAGCGAATGCTGAGTCATGTGCATGTACACTGTACATGATATATTATATTATGTGTTTTAAAGGGATAGTTGAGTTGAGTAAATTTTGTTTGCAGCGAGTGCTCCACAATATAGTTTTTGTGAGATAATGAAAAACTGAGTGCCAAATTTGAAAGAACATTCAATTTAAATGACTTAATCTTCTTTGATCAAAATTGTTTCTGAGGAGGCTGAAATATCCATAAATAAAACCATTTCTAATATTTGTGGGGCACCAATGCCAATGTTGTCTTTTTGTTGGCTATTAGTTTTTTTTGTTGGTTATCTATGATATGCCCAACGAGCCGGCCTGTGTATTTTTAATTTGTTACCAGTATTATTAATTTATTGATTAGAGGTCACTGTATTTTTTGAAAGTGGAGCTGAACTGGCATGTTTGTATTTAATCATTATTTCACACATTTTGTGTTTTGATATTACCTTCATAGCAATTTTATCTCAGCAATTTCTGCACTTTGAAAGCATGTGTGGTCTTAAACAAGAACTCAACTATCCCTTTAATACTAACTTCATGATTATCATTATCTGTTTTAGGTATATCATTTATTGAAAATTAAGAACTCTGGAGATCCTGTGATAAAGAAGCTACAGCAACACCATGGCTCATCAAAGACACAAATCAAATTATAGCATGCCACTTCGTTCTCCGAGGGGAGTCGTAAACTCTTTTCCTGTTGAAGATGTGAAAATGTTGGACCTTCATCACAATCAACTGGAGGAGGAGATTAAAATTACATGTCAGGACAAGAGGATCAGAGTTGTTTTAATAGGGATATTTCAGCCTTTGTGTTTGCGAATCATCTCATTGCAGTGGGTTGTTGAAACAAGCTGGAGGTTGGTTTATGTTTGCTTGGATTTCCCTGATATCTTGAGACTCAATGAAGAGGTGAGTTTACTTGTGTTGTTCTATTGAGGATGTCATCCCTTTCTTTACCTACACATGTTGTTGTACAGCCCGGTAGTCCTTCATGTTAGTTGGTCTCTTAGCCTCTCCGTATACCTGTCTGATTTGGGTACAGATTTCCAATGGACTAATAGGTCTCTATTCTCCCTATTTAGTGAAACCCGACCCAGTCACCCAGGGTCCATCATTTTAAATAAAAAATGAAAATCTCAGACCTCAGAAACTAACTTCCTTTGTTAAACACAATTTTGAACAAAAAACTTGTAGCCAGCGTCAGGTAATTTGTTTTTGAAATACAGAGCATAGGGTTTAGGACCAACAGGTAAATTTTAGTTTTCATTACTCCCAGAAAAAACTTAAATGGTTCCTATTGGTTGAACTTGGGGATCAACAGAATAAAGAATATACATGTATATATTTCAGATTGATCATACATGTATATGTTTCAACCTTTTATTTTAGGTAATACAGTTTGTGTTTGAGTCAATTAGGTACATAAACATTGCTTTTATGTAATGGGAAGCTGGGTCAGTAATGAATAGCAAGAGTACCATGCGAGAAGACCAAACAAAAGACATGAAATCATTTTTTTTCATTTTACAGGCATGCAGAGATATAACCCAAATGGTTGCCCTAAAAGATGCTATTGGGCTGCTATTCAGATATGGTGTGAACCTGTTGAAACCAGATGTATCTACAAGTACAGCCTGGAGAGTCATCAGTTTTGACAATTCAATGTATAGCTCTAAAGTTAGCATTTTGAAGGTGAGTTTATAAGATTTGATGTGTACGTTCATCATGACACACGCACATACAACAATGCTCTATCAACCTCTGTTCTATTGTCCACTCTGTGATCAGTCATCGGAGTAAAATAAGCATTGCTTTGTTGCACAGCGCCAGCTCCAGGTCAAGTATAGTATAATAGTACATTGAACAAGCCACTAAAACAAGGACGCTCATATTCCTGAAATATTAATTTTCATCATATTTTTATGAGGTCTCTTTTCATATTGCATGACCAACAAACTTATTTTTCCTTTTGTCTAAAGTTGTCATAAGGGTAAAACACTGCATGCACTTATGCATGCAGTATGATGTATGCCTCTCACTATGAACATGACGGACAAAGAAAGCGGACAAAATATACAGTTCTTCAGGTAGACAAAGGAACATCACTGCTGTTATGTAAAAAGGTGAATATGCATGTGACACCTGTTCTACACATTTTTACATAATAGCAGTTAAGGGATGTTCCTTTGTCTACCTGAGGAATTGTATATTTTGTCCGCTTTCTTTGTCAGTCATGTTCATTGTGTCTGCCAACTATGGGCAAACTACATGTACATGTACAATTTACACCAACATTAGTGCAAATATGCGCTTATGATTGGTGTTAGTATCAGTCTCGCAAGGACATCATTCAAGGATTTTCCTTGTTTGCTTTATCTTCATAACCAAAACAAAAGGACACAACCATTATAGAAGGACAAAAATCCCTTTTTTAAAATTTATGTAAATAAGAGTGTATAGGATTAATGATAGTTTCTTTTTTTAGTGTAGAATTTAATTTTTGTTTTCTCTACTCAATTAATTTGGTTTTGAAAAAGGTGCATGGTTTGTTAGAAAAAGATAAGTTATTCAGTAAAGCTAACTTAAAATTTTTGTAAATAATATTCATATTAGAGTAAATAAAGTGGGAGGGGAAACCTGAATGACGTCAAGAGAACATATGAAGAAGAAAAAAAACGAAAATAATCACATTGCCGTATTAATTTGTGTGAATGATTGGTGGTGATTTTTTTATACTAGATATTAGAATTTATGTGACAAAAATCTTTGATATAAAATTAGATTATGATTTCACATCTTTTACCTTTCACATCCTTTTGCTGCCATCATGGGATAAACTACCCTCTAACCTGTTGTAAATATTTTTGTTATTACCATTGAAGATAAGATAAGAGAAGAGAAACAAGAATTTCAGAATACATTATATGTACCTATGTTAATAAGGATAAGGTGCCATTTCAATTTATGCCCAAAATGATAGGAAAGATGTAAGAAAAGGTACAGGAAAAGTTCCAAGAAAAGTTCCAAGAATTTTAAAAATACCAATTTTATTATATTGTTGAAGGTACAAGATATTTCAGGATACCGCCCTAGATGTGCAAATCATTCTATCTCTAGTCTCTACTGTCATGGAAACCATATTTTAACTCAATTGTGTATATAGTGCGTCCCTGAAAAAACGAAGAATTATCAATGTTTTATTGTAACTTAATCACAATTCGAAAGATAATAGAGAAATGCAGAGAACACAGACATCTGCTCTATTTGTGCTTTATAGATTATAGCAAAGCATTTGACTGTGTGAGCCACTCTCAATTGTGGAATACAATGGCAAAGATAGGGTTCCCAAGAAACATCATCAAAGTGATCAAAAACCTCTATCATGACCAAGAAGCAACAGTGAGAACTAGTAATAGCCTGGCAGCCATGGGGCCAGTTGGGATGGGCCCAAAAATGCATCTGATCAAACGAGGTACCACTTGAAACCAGTGTTAACTATATGCATGAATGCCACAGCACTGAATGGCCCATGCCAGACAAAATTTCTGCTGCTAAGGGCCTGCCATACGCCCCAAAAGGGGGCCCCTAAAAATGCATTTGATCAAGGGACGAGGTACCACTTGAAACAGTTTTAACTAAATGCATGAATGCCACAGAGCACTGAATGGCCCATGCCATACAAAATTTCTGCTGCTAAGGGCCCACCAGATGCCCCAAAAGGGGGCCCCCAAGAAATGCATTGATCAAACCAACAAGGTACCACTTAAAACCAAGTTTAACTAAATGCTGAATGCCACAGAGCACGGAATGACTCATACCAGACAAATTTTATGCTGCTAAGGGCCCACCAGACGCCCCTAAATGTGGCCCAAAAGTAGCATTGACCCAGATTAAATAAAAGGTATGCAAGGTACCACTCAAACCAGTTTTGAATGGTCTGTTTTATTGTGGTTGGTTGGTTGTTATATTTTTACCCGACTGCTAAGAACGCATAAATGCTTGTAAGTAAGCAACCAGACGGCCGACGGCTTTAGGTCCTCTCTGAGGGACCTGGTAATGAGGATTAATGCCTTACCAAAGTGCACTAGTGCATCGACTTGGTTTTGAACCCGGGTCACCGGATTACAAGACCACTGCTCTACCGACTGAGCTACTGCGCCTCCTCAAGACTACGGAAATCATCATGCCAGATAAATTTCCTCCTGCAAATGGGCCCACAGACAAACTGAAAAAGTGGGCCCAAAATGGGCCATGATCAAATGAAGGAGGAACCACTTGGAATTGATCGTAACTTAATAGTTGAATGCCACAATGCGCTAAATGGCCCATACCAGACACATTTTCTGCTTAGGGCTTGCCAGACGCCCCAAATATGTGGTCAAAGGCCCATTAATGTATCATTGACTAAAGTTTAATATAAAGGCCTACTTTAGGTACGACTCAAAATCGATTAGGAATGGTCGGTTAATTTCACAGACGAAGGAAATTACCATAACAAATTTCCTACTGCAAAGGGGCCGACAGACACACTAAAAAAGGAGGGCCCCACGTGGTCCATGGGCAAACAGAGATACCACATGTACATAAAAACAATATGGCATAAAAAGACACATTCCACAGTGTACACAACTGCCGCTGCAAGACCAATTATATTCTGCATAGGGCCCAACAGACAGAAACAAGGTGGCTCAATGTGGATCCTGGGCCTGAGGAAATGAACATTAATGTACCGGTAGACTTAATTTGCCTTGTCTAACATGACATTTCAAGCTTCAAGATTACATTATTGCAATCCTAAATTTGATTACAGAACTAAAATGTGGTGTATACTACTAAATATATATGGTGACTATCAGAATTCTACTCAAGACATGTGACCTAATTTCACGGCAATACTGAGTGGTTTGGAATTGGCAGGGGAATACGTAGAGGCTGCATCATACTGTCTCTTAACCTTTTAAATATTTATTCTGAGGACATTATGAGAAATGCTCTGGAAGGATTCAATGGGGGAGTTAAGTTAGGAGGTAAAAAGATCACAAACCTAAGGTATGTTGATGACACCACTCTCATTTGCAGCAGCAAAGAAGAGCTGATTGATTTGTTGAATCGCATCAAACAGGCAAGTGAAGAGAAAGACCTTCTTCTAAACACCAAAAAGACAAAAATAATGGTTGTCGATAGAAACAATAAGTACACTGACTTCACCGTAGCTGGAAATAAGATTGAAGTAGTAAATCGGTTTGACGACTTGGGTTCAATAATCACTAACAAAGGAGAGAGCACCACAGAGATAAGAAGGATGGCAATGGCGAGATCAACAGTACAGAATATGTCTCACATCTGGAAGAGCCAAGGCCTATCTCTCAGTCTGGAGACTTCTTTCTCTATTGCATCTTATGGAAATGAGTCCTGGGCCATGACAAAGAATGACAGAAAGAGAGTTGATGCCTTTGAAATGTGCTAGTAGGCTGTTGCAGGTGTTATAGAAAGATAAAATGACAAATGTGTGGGTCCTGGAAATGAGTGGAACAGACTTGACCATCAGAAGGGGAATCATGGAAAGAAAACTAAATTATTTTGGGCACATTGTTAGGAGATCTGAAGGTGTTGAGAAGCAAATACTGCAAGGAGCAGTCGAAGGAAAACGGGGTAGAGGTCGTCCACCAATATCTTGGACTGATGATATCAAGAAATTGTCTGGACAAGGAATGAAAGGTGCAACAGAAATGGCAGGTGAAAGAGTTGCATGGCGTGCTCTCGTGAAGACCACAGTAGCGCTTTACAGCGCCACCTGAAGTTGATGATTAATCACGATTACAATTGATAATTGACACATATTTGTAAAGCTTATCTGAATTTCAAAGAGAAAATCACAGTTCTAGAAAGTTCATTTTCTGCCCTTTCATATGACACCTCAATCGGGAAAAATGAGCTAGGAATAACAAAGTAATGTTTGTTTAAAGTAATGCTTGCATTTCCATAATTTGATTAAACAAATTTGTTTTCACTAGCTGCCTGCCGTAGCAACAAACAGAATTGTCAAAAGACTATAACTCGGTTTCGTTGAAGATCAGCCAATAGACAAAGGACTTCTTGCATGGCTGATTTTATCGTTGAAATTCAGATACCGTCCGCCAAAATGACTTTTTGGTATCTAGCTCTCTTCAAATTGATTTTAATCACTCATGCGTGAAATTGCATCATGTGAGTTGCATCAAATGAAAGAGGAGGATCTAAGCTTTACATATATGTGTCATTTATGAACTTTAATTGTGATTGAGTTATGATAAAACATTGATAATTCTTGGCTACATTATTTCTGGGACGCACTGTATAGTGATGTCCGATAATACAAATGCTGATTTCTGTTTTTGATGTTTATTATGTTTATAAAGTTTATTATGTTTATTGTGTTTATTTTTCATCATGCATTTTTTTTTTACTCCTTTTTATTGCATACATCTGCAGGGTCACAAAGAAATACTCTATCTGTACGGTTATACCAAAGAATTGAGTTATGGATTGAGCTACCCAGATGCCTTACGTACTCCAAACATTGTTACTGTGGCTAAGGTCGCTGCAGACTTGGCTATTGCTTACTATGAAATTGACATGTACATCTCAGGCTCCCATCCACATGCTGAAAGGATTGGGACAATGATTCAGAGTGCAACGAATAGAACACAAACTTCTAAAAACCCTGATAAACATACTGTCCATGCCTCTCCAAGTTATAGAAGTCACAGCTCAGAACGTTCAGTTTTAGAAGAGAAGGAGAAGGAATCCATGTTACATGATGTTAGAAATGAAGACAATCCCCTTCTTAAAAGTAGTTATCAGATGCACGAACCAGAGGTTTTTACTGCACATATGGGGCTGGAGAAGCAGTCGAATATTGAACAGAAACAGGCGGGACAAATCAACATGCAGTCATCATCACAATCATCGCCATTATATAACCGAGGTAACATATATGTCTTAAAATGGATCATAGCATGTTCATGTATGCATGTGAAATAGCATAGTAGTTTATGTGTGGTTTTCATCAGAGATCTAAAAAACAAAAGATTCACGAATTTGTTATTTCAGGTTTTAAGAAAATCCAAAAGGGTTATTCAAAAGTTTGTTCCTTGTAACTAAGTGCCTTCAAACCAAGAGGGAAGAGGTAAAATGCTCAGGACACAGAGTTCTTATTGTTGATCTATAGGATATACAAATATACAAACCAATGTACCGGTACATGTACATGTGTGTATATTACTAATTACGAATAATACTAACAACAAATTATTATGATTATGTGATAATGTTGATGATGATGATAAGGATGATGATGATAATAATAATACCCAGTATTGCTACTACTACAGATACTAATAATCACACTACTACTACTACTAATTTTATTACTAGTAATAGTACAAGTATTATTATTAGTAGTAGTAGTAGTAGTTGCTGCTACTAATACTAATAATAATACTTGTACTACTACTAATAGGGATCAACGGGACGTCACTCACATGGTTTAAAAACTACCTTTCAGATTAGAGAATATTAACTTGTATAGGCAACTGTATTTCTGAAAATAACCTATTGAGCTTGGAGTACCCCAAGGATCTATTTTGGGTTCATGGTTATTCATAAACTTCAATTACAATTTACTCCCAGAATTTCATTCATGCAAACCTCATTTGTAAGCAGATGACACCGTGATTTACTTTTCTGATAAATTGACTGAAGGTTAATTATGACAAAAGTATGAGCATGCTCAAAGAGTTAAACAGATTTGATATAAGTTTCAATGGTCATGTAATCAATCAAGTGAAAATACATTAATCACTTTTTGATTGACAATTACAAAAACTACAAAATAGAGCAGAAAGAACTATTCTGAAAACAAAGCCTAAGTGTCTTTTTCTGTTATTTCAATGTATGAAATACCAAGTGGGGAGACCTTGAAATCTCGCCAGATATTCCATATTTGGGTAATGATTTTTAAAATCCCCATTAATATGACACCTCATTATTTAACTCTAAACATATTTTATACCCCAAGGCCCTATCAGCTACGGTACAATAATCTTACCCTTCCTAAATCCAGAACAAACTAGTGCAAATGCATTCCCCAACCTATTCACAATTGCACATCTCGGGCCTTATTCAAACGATCTCTTTCGCAACTAAATTAATTAATAACATACTGTAAGACCTTAATATAATTTGTTCTTTGTTTTCTGTAAATACCATTGTTCTTGTTGTTTTGTTTTGTCTTGTTTTGTCCCCCCCCCCCTCAATCTTCTTTTCCCACGACTTCTTTTTCTTTCTGGTCCCCATTGAAGTTTAGCTGCATTTTGCAAGTGCACGGCTGAAAATGGGCTACCAGTATATTTTTTATGCTCTATCGGAAAATGAAGAAAAAAATGAGAAATTCTAATGATAGATTTTTGATGACGTGACGCCTCACAACTCTATTGGTCCTATGTCCTACATGTTTGTATCCATTCATTTATCCTATGTCCTAGTTTTCTTAACTTCAAAGAAATTGGTCCTACCTACATTTTGTACAGTATATGCCATTGGTCATAGTGTACTTATCACTATTTTTTACACGTGCTATTGGTCATGTTTGTACCTATTCTTTGTGCCATTGGCCATTTGTCCTATTATTCATATATGCCATTTGGTCCTACAGTATGTCTTACAATGTATTTCCCATTTATACTACAGGTAACCATTTTTCAAGGATTAAGGGCTTGGTCTAATGAGATCCCAGATCAATGGAATATAGGACCATGAGTCTTCTTACCTGAGTATGCTCCATTGATTCAAGGAAAAGCTTACCAAACCCCATCTCTTATCTCTCACCAAGTGCAAGTAGGGTATGGTCTTGACAGCCAGATCTGAGATTCTTGTTCGTTTGATTTTTTATTGGTTCTTTTTTCTTTTCTTTTTTTTTTCTTTTTTTTGTGGGTCTTCTGTATGTACTGTGTGTTATTGAGTACAAATATCATCTGGTATTTAAGGTGTTCTTATTTTGCACTTCTCAATCATAATGAATCTAATCTTACATTTTAATGGTTCTGTAACCTGAACCTGCAATATTCTCATTTTTACATAACAATTTTTTGTATACATGTGATTTCTTCTTGACTGTTTGTTTTGAAATATGGTTCCAGCACTATTAATCATAAGTATATTTGATCTAATGTATTTTTAAATGACTTACAAAAAAGTATATAACAAATAGAATAGAAGAGTGCACTATTTAAGTTTAGCCCCAAGTCATATCGTCCGTTTTCACGAAAAAAAAATTGCATTCACTTTGCGTTACGATTTTCCTCACTACCGTCACTTCGTGAAAACAAGGACGACATGTTGTGGACACATATATGTTCATGACATGAAATGTGTTTGACATAAGGCCTTCCCATATGTGAGCAAACGTGATTAAGGTTATCATGTGATTTATTTTTGTTTGTTTTACCTTGTGATTTATCATCGCTCCATTGCTAACTCTGAATCATATTGGTGACATGATCAGTCTTTTGTTTACTGTTTGTATTTTGTAAAAATCACCCTTAAACCCTGTCATAACGATATTGTTAATTATGCGTAATATTATACTGGTAGTCATAGTGTACATTTATCGATAATTAGCCATGAAAATATTTCTCTAGTTTTATTAAGGTAACTATTGTTTTCATGTGAATATGATAATCATTCTCAAATTCTTCAAATTTTTCTTTGTTGATGAACCTTGATATTCAACCGTACAAATATAAAGTTACTGGTATTAATCAAATCAATATCACCATACTCGTTTTCAACATGCATTTAGTTTGGTGACAAAAACATAATGCATTTAGTTTTTTACATTATGGAAATGAACCAATATAAAAATGGTCACCATTTGTTTAGTTTTTATAAACATCGCGTTTCTACAAAACTGAGAGCAAAGATGCAACCTTAGAAGAATAACCTGAAACGGATTAACCTTATGCGTGAAGAAGATATTAACAACACAAATAAATACAAACCATGTGTTGATCGAGAACCTTCCTAAGAATAAGAAATATAAAAATAGACTTATGAAGAACCTTATATGAAGAAGAAGGGAAAGAAAGAAGACCTCACATAAGTCAGAACCTTGCAGAATCATACTAAGAAAAATGTGATATGAGGGATAGCTTTATACCATGGAGAACCTTTCATCCATCTCTGTTCAGCTGACAAAGCTGACAGCACTGAAAGATCTTTTAAAACATGAACAGGAGAAAACAAATATTCTGCTTTTGAACAACTTGGTAATCTTTCTGATATGAAACTTGCATGTATCTTCACAAGTACTTATCATAACAGATTCTAAATCTTAAATACATCTCTGAATGCTTATTTTCATGCATTTCACAATTCACACTGAATGTTCACTTGGAGCTTAACTTCATCATCTAACCATTTTCTTGATGTTGGTTTGATCTTGAAGTGAAAGTCAAGTTGACAAAATGCGGGATCTGCAAGCAGAACACTGCAAATATGAGATGCACCGTGTGCTCCCAGCCCCGCTGTAAACGCTGTGATGAGCTCTGGCACAAGCATCCTCAGCGGCAGGGCCACACACGTCACCGGATCAATCCGGAGGAACTTGAGGCTCCAAGAGCGCCGCAGCCTGATGCAGACATCAGTCAAAGGCATCCTGGTGCACCTGCATTACCACCAATCATAGATAAGGCAATCATCAGGGAGACTCGTCTGCCAGGAGATACTTCTGCAAGGACGGATGAACTGTCTACCATTCCAGAGGCATCTTTTCCCAAGGAAATAACTGTTTTAGCTGGAACCAATGGTCCATCAGACTCGCCTCAACTCCAGCAGGGCCTTGAACTCATGGCAGAAACTCCTTCTGTGAATTGTGACTTCTGCAGTGAGCCAGGCAAGAAGTATTGCGCATCATGTGCAGGGACATACTGCAAAGAATGCGATGATAAGCGGCACAGCAATCCACAAAGAAAGAGCCACAAAAGACAGGATGTGACACAGGCATGTATAATGACCCTGTCTCATATACAAACTCGCACCTATAAGTGCAGGAAAAGATAAATTCAACTTGATCAATCAAAAGTTCATTTGATCATGGCCCAAAAGGAAACTTTATTGAATGAAATGTATAAATGATTACATAAATGATCATGTAGGCAATGTAATTATCCATTAATTCCACCATATTTCACAACAGTGAATTTGCAGGATATCATTGGCGCATTGTTCAAAAGTTGCCAGGATATTGAACATGAGTGATTTATAGAAGAAATTAGTAGTTCCTTTATATTATCATCTGACATTCAACCAGGAATAACTATAGATCACGAGGTGACAAGTTTCACTGTTGGATTAATTGAATATAAGAGCACTTCTTGATCAAGTACTATGCCATTGCTCATTACTGTGTGTCAGGAGTTTGATCAATTGCACAGAGCTTGATATTTCCCTGCGAAAAGAAAACGGAAGTAAAACTCATTTCATCTTTAGCCTACATAGATTCGGTTTCTACTGATGTATTATAGCAAAGCAAAGTATAGACAAGTATTTCCTTGAGAAATGTCTGCATGAAACTATGAGGGGAAAACCTTTATAAGTAATACAGTTGTATATACTGTATGAAAAGCAAATTTAAACATAACGTTGTTGTAGAGTGTATCCGGTACTAGAAGTTCCTAGTTGATGAAATAAATATTTCAAAGTACCAATAATGATTGAATATAAGAAAGTAATCAATGAAACTTCCTTCAAAAAGGTAAAAGATCCATGGTTTTTAATAAGTAATATGTGGACTTACATAACTTGCTCTCAAATCTCATACCGACTAGGATATGGTTCGATAAGTATTTTTATCCAAATATATATGTACATTTATATTGATTTTTCTATTTTGTATAACCTTGTTTCTTTGGGTTTTTATATAGACTCCTCAACCAGGAAGTTCAAGCAACACTCAGGTAAGGATGATTGATCAAGCATAATTTGCTATTTAATTCCTTTTTTCATCTTCATCAAGTGTTTACGTACATGTAGTATTAGAACCATGTAAGATGAAGCCATCTGTATCTCTTCATTTGGCTGTTTTTTATATTATTATTTTTAGGTTTTTGTATGTTAACTTCTTTAGACTGACACGTGTCATATAGATCAAACAGTGTTTTTCATTTGACTACTAGAAAAATGCGCTACTCATTTCCAGAAACATGTGCCCTGTTCAGCGTAAACATGTCTATCATCAGTACTCCTGCATCCAGTTGTGTAGCATGGGTTCATATATTAAGGGGGCACCATCATGGTCGGGGAGGGGGCCACAGGTGTTACTTGGTAGATTGAATATGAATTCAGGGAGGGTGGTGGTCCCTCATTATTTTTCTTCCTATTTTTCTGCCATTTTTATGTGTGTCGGGGGGGGGGGGGGG
>BEXV01001472.1:53647-64911 GCA_003118195.1 Hemicentrotus pulcherrimus
AACCCCCCCCCCCCAGGAGTTTAAACCCGCCCCCTAGGTTTTTGAGACCATGGGTTAAACCCCCCCCCCAGGCGTTTGAGCCTCCTTTGTGAATCAGAAAATCAGAGGTTTAAACCTCAGAGGGGGGTTTTGTACCACACCTATGGTACACAAAACCTCTTTGTACCACTGTTGTGAATTCGGGCCTCTATTGTCTCTTAAATTTGACATCTCCCTTTAATTTCAGCTGTTTTGTTCTTCCTCATCTGTTGGCTGATTATAAAAACAGTGTAATTTTAATACACATTAAAAACCAATAGAGAATGGAAAAAGTAATTAAGGAAATGGCAGCTGTCATTCACTCCCATTCACTTGTGGCTGGCTTTCCATATTGCATATATATTTTATACTGAAAAGCTTGCAACTGCTACGTGGTCGATTTTGGTATACCTACATGCATGAGTTGCATATTTGTTTGTATTAAAGCCAACATTGAAATGGTGTATAAAACCAATATAGAATTTGAACAGTCATATACTATAGCCGTTATGTTGACATTGTTTTATTTAATCACATGCTAATCTAATGCAAAGTATCATGTGATTTAACTATGTAAGCTATGTAAGGCAATGCATAGTAAAATGAGAAAATTAGAATGGTTAATAATTTTGCCCCCCCCCCCTGCCTCCCCAGTTAGTTTTAGAATGGTTTGTTCATGTCTAATAGCTTGCCTTAGATATATTTTTTACTTTTTCATGTTTTGTGTTAACTATGTAATCTATTTACAGTATGTCATATATAAAATTTAAAAAATGATGTCTTCATTTGTAATCATGTTTTAAGTATACCGGTATTTAGAAATCATTTTCTCATGTTTAGGAGAATATATGATGTAAAAAATGCTTCAAAACATTATTATGAATGATTCAGGTAATTTTTACTTTTATTCAATTCATTTCCATCTGTAAATGATTATATAACACATTGAATAAAAACATGCAACTCAACAGAAGATAGCTTCCCAGGTGATCAATCTAATTGTCATTATTTATCTTCACCCAACACTGGCCAAATTTTTTTTAGTAGAGATTGCATGTTAGTATAATGTTTGCCCCTAATTTATCATATTGAATAGAAGTAAAATTAGATTAAATGTCTCAGAAAATTGAGATTGTCATGTTCAGAATTAATCAAGTTATTGAATTCCTACCTCGTGTGTGATTAGTGTATTTCAATATGTACATGTAGTAGGAAAAATTATAAAAAAGCCTAAATGAGTCCCTTAATTTTATGTTAAAACATATCCTATGCATGTACCACCACTCTTGGTTTTTAGTTCGTATAATCAGTGTGAGTATTACATTGTTGTAACAATCATCATTGTGGAAGTACTGTATAATTATCTTTATCAATACAATTGTCAATTGTATTACATTTTCTCTTTTAACATACATGTATTTACACATTTATTTATTTTTATGAGCTTTACACAAGCATGTGAAAATGTGGTTCAAATGTGGTTTGAGGGAAACATGTATGCAACTGAAATGAACTTCTATTTACATTCTGTATGAATTGAAAGTTATTCAAAATTCCTTTTTCTGATAATAATCAACCTCAAAATTATCGTCTCTACTAGGAACTTGATTCATTAGACTCAAACTACTACTCAGTCCCTGGTGAACCTGGTGAAGCATCATACTTCAATAGTGAGGAAGATCTTGATGTCAGAGCACCTCCGACTGATAGTTATCGTCAACCAATGCTGGGTGTAAGTGTACCAACCAAGCTAGGACACAAATCACCCGACTCTGCAGAATCAACCTTTGTAACTCCTCAGGACATCTCTGTAGGTGGAACAAGCAAAGAACCTGATTTCCAAACTGAACTTGGCGTCATCACCGCTGAAGACATTGCTACCTTGGAGAAGTTATTTAGTGTACGAGGTCTCAGAGAAAATGAAACGGATCCAATTAAGAAAGCAGAGCTGATGCGAGAAGAACAGAAACTCTTAAAGATACACGAAGAATTTGAAAGGAAGTTGATAGTACTTCAAGCTGAGTCATCAGGCACTCAACGGCCTAGTCCACCGAGGGTTCCAATGGGTACTGCAATTGCTGCAGGAGCTGCAATTACCATACCTCAAGGCAAGGTGATTCCTTCTGTGACTTCAGCAGGAAACATGGCTTCATCCACCAGTCCCCAAGAGATCAGGCAGAAGATCCCTGATCCTGCTAGGGCACCCAAACAGAACTCCAGAGACATTCTCCAAGATGACCAAGAAGGATGGACCTGTCAACACTGCACGTTCCTCAACACCAACATGGAATCAAACGTCTGCTCAATGTGCGACAAGACGTCCTTCCTCAAGGCCAAGATCCAGCCAACAGTGAGATCGAAGGAAACAAAACCTGAACCGTCAAATACTAAAGTGGAGATCCAACCTCTCACTAAAGTAGAAAGGAGGAAGAAGAATGCAGAGTATTATCAGCAGCTAGAGGCAGAGGTAAGACTTTTAATGACATAATAACTTATGAGCTCACTGTGAAGCTTGATTGAACCATCTTAATTTAGGAGACATTGAGTAGTGGCACTCTTTCATATTTTCATGAAGAGGGTGGGGGGGGGGGGNCAGGGGAAGGGGGGCGGGGATGAAAAGGGGGTTTTTGTTGTGTGGGGGGGGGGGGGGGGGGGGGGGGAGGGTGGGGAATAACATGCATATATTTTGTACACCAGAGATCTTTTCTGCTTTTGTGTAGTTTATTTTCTTTTCATAAACTGGAGGACATAGATGAAGGATATCTCAGCATGCCTTTGTATCTCTAGTCTATTTTTCCCTGAGCCAGCAGTGCCATTAATAAATATGATGCCGTTTTTGAAAAGTTATATCTAAACGAGTAAGAGTTGTTTTCTTTTTTTGTTAAAGTGAGATGAAGTTTGTTTCCCTCCTGAAGTGAAAAGCTAAAGCCTGTCCCGGGGTTGGATTTAAAACGAACAAAAAAAAAAAATTGTTCATCCCTGTCTCCTCTTGGGAAAGACTACGTAACCCATATATGGCTCAACATGTATATGTTAAAGGTAGCCATTTCCAGTACATGGTACATGTACCCATTGTAGGATAGGTAATGATAGGCTTCATCTTTATCTTTCCTTTCTTTATCATTCAATATTTGTGATTTTCAGATGCTGGCTGAGAAACAGCATGCCAAAGAGGAATATTCCAGAAATCCTGGAAGCCTCCAGGCTGACCCTACTGGTCAGGAACCGAAGAAAGCTGTAGTGAAGTCCAGACCAATATCTGATACCGATCTCATGGAACTTTCTCAAGCAATTCCGAGTGCCGGTAGCAGCTTCACCAAGCTTGGATTTGAACTTGGATTTTCTCATCATGAGATGAACCGACTTAAAGTGAGGGATCCAAAAGGAACCACCGGGGGAAGCACCTTTGAAATGCTGAAGATGTGGCAAGGTGATGTCAGAGGACATGAGCAGAGACCAAAGCTGAAGCAGGCCTTAGAGAATGCAGGACTACGTGCTTATGTTCATTTGTTTGATGAAAACAGGTTTACTGCAGGTAAGGCCTTATCATTTTAAGGAAACCAAGTAACAACCAATATATTGTTTTTTTTTTAATTGGAAGTAGGGTACATGGTTATTTTACTTGCAAGGATAATCATCAAAGTACAATTATTCAATGAGATATTAAGGAGTAATTACTCATTTTGAAGACAGTTTAGGTGCTCTATAAATGTAATATTGTTTCTGGACACTCATGGTTTGGGTTTTACAGAGCCAAAATAGTTTTGGGTATTCTGTAAACCTCTTTTTGATATCTCAAATCACAGGTTATTCTTTCTTATGCCATCATTGTGCCATGGCAGGGACTTGATAGACAAGGACTGGAATCAAGCCGCTCTCCTTTGACCCCATGCTCCACGCCGCCGAAAAGTTATGCGCTAATCTGCAGCTGGTAGAATAAAAGAGCACATGGAATTTCAGGATTTAGAATTCCTACATCAGATAATGGTATCACAGCAATTGTTCGCTGTCCCTTCCAATTATTCATCATCCACTGTATGATGTGTACAGAGTAGAACAAGCGAACACAAACTTGTGTATTTTCATCCTTTTTTAAAGTTGAAAAATACAAAAAACACGCGAAAACACGCATTAGCGAACTAAATGTTATTGAAGATTGTAAATCATGGATAAAATAACAGGACATTAAAGCATGCACAAATTAGCGCATCATCCTTAAATATTGAGTTTTTGTCAGGATGTAATTTTTCTTTTACCAACTCTGGCACACAAATTATAGGAAGGACGGAGTTCTAAATTTGAAAATTTGTTTGATGCACTATTCCCAATACAATCCCCATATAAAGTTTTTGATTTACACTGAAATTTTGCCGGTAATTTGATATTTTGTAATAAATGTAAAACTGGTGCCTGGCTTCCGAAAGTCCCCGCAGTGGAAGCGCGGGACGGAGCATGGAACTTCAAAGCCAAGTGGAATGTTACACATCCCATTGTTACGCTTTAGAACTCACGAATGCGTTGAATAAATTACAAGAGTTTCGCCGGCTTGATTCCAGTCCTTGTCTATCAAGTCCCTGGCCATGGTACCTCACAGTTTCAATTCTGTGTGTTTCACTTGAATATCACTAACATCATTTTCTTGTCTCACAACAGATGAACCCAGGGCGTCTTCACCCAGAATGAAGACCATACGTGACGGTACAACTCCACTTAGCAGGATGTCCACACCCAGTGGTATGACAACATCTGATGAGGTCTCTGAAAAAGAACTTTTGCTACTCTCAAGGGATATCCCAGTCGACAAGATACATGATCTTGGGTTCGAACTTCGATTCCAATATTCAAAAGTACAACTCGTCTTGCACATGTACAGGATGGATGCACAGGATGCCATACTTCACATGCTGCAGGAGTGGAAAAGTCGGACAACACCCACTGATCAACGTAGAGAGTTGAACAATATCCTGAAAGCTGCCAGTTTAGGGGGACTGACTTTAACTGAGGCTGTTTCAAAACCAAACAGTGAGTTTATGAGTTTTACAAGAGCTAATCTGATCTAGTTGATATAGTAGTCAGCTCTCTATTGTACCTTTGAAATGGCTGAATGTACGGTTCAACCCTCGGTCAGCTCGCAGACATGAATAATCATGATCATACTACCAGTAGGTGGATACATGACACCAACTGTAAAAAAAAAACTAAAACACAAACACACATGTGTGCACCCCCATAATACAGTTCTGCATTACTACTGAATGACATAAAAGTGAATTTGAGCCTATTCACCATCTAATTTTTGATTCACGATTTCATTTGTTTCCCAGTCGAAGCCAGGGAATCCAGAGGCATCACTGATATGGAGTTATACGAATTGGCCGACTCTCTGAATGCTTCCAACATCACACACCTGGGGTTGTATCTAGGGTTTGGTATGGCAGCGATAACCCGCTACCAGCATGAAGCTGCCATGGGGTCACCCAGGGAAGGAACAACAAGGTTGCTTATGGACTGGAGAAACCATAAACCTGAGATCGACCAGAGAGAGTTTCTTGCAAATGTTTTGTATCAGATCGGGTGTGAGCGCCTTGGAGAGAAGATCAAGAAGTATTCAGGTGCGTTTGTTGAATTTGTTGTTCCCTTGTTTGTTTGAGCTGCTGTTCTGCAGGGCATGGACTATCTGCTCAGAGCCAGAAGGACATTAATTATTCTACAACTCAAAGTTAAAGCCCTTCTGGCAGTCCACAAAGACATGCTCATGTTTTCTGTCAGTACGTACGTCTGTATGTCCCATTTTTGTTATTGCGATATCACACCGATTGATGGATTCCTGCTAAACTTGGGTCATGTATGTATCTTGCAGAGCTAAAGAATTGATTCGATTTTGGGGTCATGAGGTCAAAGGCCACAGGGCTCATTATGTATACAAAAACAGCTTGTGATTACATTATCATTAGAACAGATGGACATAACCGTCAAATTCAGGACATGTATGTATCTTGCTGAGCCAATGAACTGATTAGATTTGGGGGTCATGAGGTCAAAGGTCATGGGTCATAGGGCTCATTATGTATGCAAAAACAGCCTGTGATCGCGTTATCTCAAGAACTGATTGATGGATTCCTGCCAAACTTGGGTCATGTGTGTATCTTGCGGAGCTAAAGAATTAATTCGATTTTGGGGTCATGGGGTCAAAGGTCATAGGGCTCATTATGTATGCAAATACAGCTCGTGATCACATTATCATCAGAACAGATAGACAGATTACCGTCAAACTCAGGACATGTATGTATCTTGCTGAGCCAATGAACTGATTAGATTCGGGGTCATGAGGTCAAAGGTTATGGGTCATGTTGCTCATTATGTATTCAAAAATAGCTTGTGAATGCAATCTCATTAGAACTGACAAATGGATTACTATCGACGAATGGATCACTATCAAACTCAAGACATGTATGTATCTTGCAGAGAACTGATTATATTTGAGGAACATGAGGTCAAAGATCAAAAGGTCATACATGTATATGAAAAACAGTTTGTAGTCACGATGCTCTGAGAACCTGTAATGGATTACAATCAAACTTGAAATTTGAAAAATTGTACTGTTTTGGTTTGTGAGGTCACTCTATGGCGGAGGCATCATTTTCAACTGCACGCAGTCGAAGTTCCATCTAGTTATATATATATTTGACTTATAGTACTGCCAGGGTTAATGTATGTGGTGGTTAATACCTATGGTAATTCCGTCTTTTCCATTAATTCCTGTAGGCTTTACACAGCACCATGATACCTTTGAGGAGAGTCTGCTGCAGCAGCAGCTGTCCCATGCCACAAGCTTTGGGGACCTCTCGTACGTGAAGGGCGAGGAAAAGACAAAATACGAAGAGATGCGCACGGCATCGTTAAACCTTATCGCAGAGCTAAGGGTATGTATTGTTTCCAGTCTTTGACTTGATATGATTCTGATTATGTGAGAGATGTGATGAATGTAAGAGTCCTTTGTCTGTTGAGAGCCACAAGGGTGTTAACTTGTATCATTCTACATAGAGTTAATGCCTTTTTGCCCTCCGGTGATAACATACAGGACTCTGATTTCATTTGTAAGTCATTTACTGGCAGTTCATTATTAGCTGTTCATTGGAATTTTAATATTTATTTTAATTTGCAGGGAGCATTGACCAAATCTATTTCTTGAACATTCTTTCCTTTTAACTTGCACATGGATGTAGATTTCAGTCTTATTTCACTTAATACAGATTCTGAATGATTGGCATCTACATCTGCTCTTCAATTTTCCATTAATCATGCACGAAAATGAATTATTCTTCACCAAATATAGCTCTTTTGAAAGGGATGTGGGATCTTATTCAATGGGAAAAGCAATTTGGTAAAATGTGGGTGTTTTTTGGCACAAAATGTACATGGGTTGTACTTTTCAGGGCTCTGTTTAAGGACATACACTGTAGTGGTAGAGGGAAGATTGACATTTCTGCTGTCTTAATTTGTTAATATGTGAAATTTGGAAGCTGTATGCATTGTCAATCATGCTTTGATACATTTATGCAAGTTTTTGCAAGTCAAATTTTGTGATTTCAATGTCTATGCTGTCCTGTCTTCAGCACAATCACATCAGGACTGACCAAAACAAATTATCAAAAAAAATGCTTCCGATACACGCTTCAAAGTGGCTGCCAAGCTTAAAGATGCATTGAATGGCACTGACTAAAAGTTGTAATCATATTTATTTGCCCAAGCAAAATGATTTAATAATTAAAATCAATCAGCAATATACAGCCTGTAAAAAAAAATCTTTCTTTTTTTTTGCCTCTGATGAAAAATTGTCCAGTTACCTAATTATAAGAAATTAAAATGGATCTGTGTTTGGCAGAAAATTTAATGGATACCGTTTGTTTTCTCTAATACACTCTTGTTTTAGCTTGATCTGTGATAACTCAGTGAATGCTCAATTTTCTTGTAAGAAATCAAAAATCTCAAATTTACTATACACCAGTTGCAATGGTCATGAAAAATGATCTTGCAAAGCTGGTCATTTATGTTTTTCATTTATGTTTTTCATTTATGTGATTGAGGTCAATCAAGCAACAACAGATTAAGATTTTGCCTCCTAAAGATTTAAAACAGGCAAGAAAACATAAAAGAAAGGGGATAACTGGTAATCTGTGTCGATGGCAGGCCTACATGTATAGTATAGTTTAATAATGCCTTTCTGTCTCTGAGTATATGGTATGCAACCTTGTAGAGCACTTAATCTTTTACAAACTGCCCCTTCCTTTCTAATCTTGTTCAGCTGTACCTCACGTTATAGTTTCATAATTTCAAGCAAAATTTGATTTGCAATTCTTTACTTACAAATGTACATTGTACCAGCTTCCTTCTCAATTACAATTAACATATTGAATTTTCAGCATTTCCTATGAATATTTCTATTTGTAGAGAATAACAGAAATAAAACTTGCAATGTTTGTACTTATTGGATCTGGTTTTAAAAAATGTATTTCTACATTTAGTTCAAACTTTTTTCCACAAATCTTTATTAAAATCAGTGTACCAAAAAATGGAATGGTATGGATTTTTAAAAATTGAAAAAACTAAATGCACACCTTGCATACTCGAGGCCTACATACATTGGAAATGATTACTCAAGAAAAGCATGATGTGTCCAGCATGAAAATGTTGCCCAAATTGTATGACCTGTGTACCTTTTACTTTCTGGTATATATTTGATAAGATGCAAGCTTGATGAGACAAAACCATTCGAAATGCATGAAAATTTTTAATCAATCCCCATTTTTTTTTATTCCATCTGACTTCAATATCATATTTATACATACAGTTTATCATAGTTTATGAAATAAAAACGAATTCAATATAATCCTCCTGCAATATTAATATTTACCTATCCATACGGTTCCCTTTTAGTACCAGTATCTTTGTAGAAAACATATATGTAAGCTCTTCATTTTCTGTCATTGTTTGTCATGCATATTTGAAGTGACAAGCGAAGTGTAGATTCTTTTTTCATATTGTGATGTACAGTGTTTCTTTTCTGTACCCTTTTCTACCCTAACCTTTTTTCAGTTATTTAATTTTACAACCTTTCCATTTGTAGAGGTGCAGTTTTCAAATAGAGGTATATGCAGGTAGGAATATATATGCTTCATGAATGCCAAGAACAATGTACATATATCGTGAAGCAAAAAATGGCTGTGTGAGTCTGCAATGCTAATTTGTTGATGAATATTTTCCCCATATTTACTCCTTTTTACAATTATTTTGGTATTACTTTGCTTTATAAATCTGTTTTCTAGTTCCTATTATATCTATTCTAGCCATTCATATTTTCTTTATCCACCCTTTTATCTGTTTATTCCTTTATATGTCCATCCCTTTCTGGTCTGCCTTTCCTTTTCTTATGTTTCTTTCTCATCGATTAATCTATCCATCCTTTTGTATCTGTTCATCTTTTGTCCTGTCTCTCCATCCTTGGTTCATCTGTCTGTCCTTTCGTATCTGTCCATCTTTTGTCCTGTCTCTCCATCCTTGGTTCATCTGTCTGTCCTTTCGTATCTGTCCATCTTTTTTCCTGTCTCTCCATCCTTTGTTCATCTGTCTGTCCTTTCGTATCTGTCCATCTTTTTACCTATCTCTCCATCTTGTTATCATCTGTCTGTCCTTTTCATATGTGTCCTATCCAACCCATGTCTTCCTCAAATACCGGTACGTTATCTCAAATTTAGAGCACATTTCATTGGGTAAATGGGTCACAGCACTTAGTAACGTACTGCACTGGTTATAAGGTTATAGACAGTGATTTTTAAAATTCATTTTGCTGTCCATACAGTAGTGGAGGAGTAACTCAGTAAGATAGCAAACAAGGCATGAGATCTCATAGGTGTACCTTATATGATGATGAAATATGTTCCAATTAGAATTGAGGTCATGAAAATACAAGGCTATATCATCATAGATACTAATATGCACAATGTATATATGAGATTGTACATATGTTTAATGGTTCATAATCTCCAGAAGGGAAAACCATTTTAAATATAATTTTTTAAGAAAGACTTTTGCTACAACTGATGTAAAATTAAAATCAGCTGCACGTACTGCAAATGACTGAAAAATAAGTCGGAAAATCAAATGACAGGGAGGAATTTGATCCTACAAGTACAACATGGGACAAGTAGGACTACTGTCTTATTAATAATCAGAATGACATGGTGGTATCATAGGTACTCAGAAAGCAGCTGTTGTGGTTTCAGGTTCAAATCCCTCCTGGTTTGAAACATCATTTTCTGACAGATCTTGCAGCTGATATTTACTTGGAGAACTACAGTTTCTCAAGGCTCATTCACATGTACGCACCCGCAGTAAACTGCCTTTGGTTTTCTGCAGCAGTTTACCTCGCCAAATTATAATACTAATCAGTAATGATAGTAAATTCTGTTTTGCCCTGGAAGCATCGATGTTGGCCTCGATGCTATTCCTCCTATTGGTCCTCAAACTATCATTACCCCTCAAATTATCATTACCCCAGCACTTGCCAGGTACCCATATAAACCAGGATAGGGAATGGCGAATGTGGATAAATGTCTTACCAAAGGATGTTAGTGCTTTGCTGAGATTTGAACTCTCAACCTTTGGATTGAGATTCAAGTGAATGAATCCTATACCACAATACCTTCATATGTGAATACGCCTTTTAGAAATGTCTCACATGAAAAAAACATTATGAAGATTACTAACACTTACATTTCAATATTGGTTTGCTGTGACTACTAACAAAATGACATCCATTTCCTCTACTTTTTCATGGATGGTATTCTTAGAATTATGTTTTCTCCTTGTGTTTTTGGTGAGACTTAAATCCATTTTATGTCATAACAAACCCAAATAAAAACAAAATAAAAACAAATATCACAGACACCCAATCAGTGACTTTGATAAGCTACATCAATAAAATACCTCTCACTAATAAAAAGTAAAGGTAACAGTTTGCAGAATACCACCCCATATGTATCTCTTTTTTTTTTTTTTTTAAATATACAAATGATGCACAGGTTTGAGTGCGTCGGTAGGGATTGTGTGCACAAGGTACCTTTGAATGGTTTGAACCCACAAGGCGCAGCCGAGTGGGTTTTAGACCAAATTCAAAGGTACCGCGTGCACACAATTCCACCGACCCACAAATTAAACCTGTGCATCATCTGTTTTATAAGATGGGG
>BEXV01001473.1:4145-26729 GCA_003118195.1 Hemicentrotus pulcherrimus
CAGAGCTGCCAACCTTTGGAAGTACAAATTAGTACTCAGCACCTCCAAAATTAGTATTTTACCATCAAAATTAGTATTTTTCAACCGGCCTTCCTTTCACCTATAAAAAACCTATTGATGTCGTAACGCAGCGCAAATGCATACTGTAAAGACCATATTTTTGCTGTAATTAGTTTTTTAAAAACATATTCAATTGTACATGTTCATTTTTATACCTTGCTTTAACTGCAAACTCAGTTCTTTTTAGTTCCAAGCTCTTGCTTCAGCCACAAAATCACCTTGAAGATTCACACACAAGTGACTATATAAAATGATGCACTGAATTCACAGTATGGCTCTTGTAAAAATCTGCAATAATGTAGTACAGCCCATAGTCAACATACATATATAACAAATACAGATGTCTCAATAGAAGTTGTAGAAGGGGCCAACAGTCAACACAAAGTTTGCATGAAAGTTTGGCTCTTGTAAAAGGCTGCAATAGCACCGCCCACAGTCAACATACATGTACATGTTTAGAAAATATAGAAGTCTCCATAGAAGTTACAGATGGCTCAGTCAAGACAGAGTTTGTATGAAGTATAACTTAAAGTTGTAGAAGGCTGCAGCTATCAACATACAGTGTATAAGATATAGTCTCTATTGAAGCTTTGCAAGGCTGCAACACTAAACAGTCATCAAAAGAAACCTACATGTCCAAAAGTCTCAAACTGAAGTTGAATAAGGCTTAATCAGTCAACATATATTCAGAACTTCTTTTAAGTATTCTTTGAAGACTAATACCATCATGCTGGAACTGCAAATAAGTCCTGGCTTAAATGATTGATCTCTCAGAATTAGAGAAGAAGAGTTACTTATTGAAGGCAGTAGCAGCACCCTTGCACTTTGCCAAGAGAGAATCTGAAAAAGTCATCTCATAGCATGTATGCTCTGATGCTAAGGACATCACCTTCTGTGTCAGCAAGTCTGAGAGTGTCTTGGTAGCAAGGCTAGGTCGAAACTCCGTTGAATTCTTCCTCACCAGACTGAAAATACGTTCATCCTCAGCATTGCTGTGAGGAATGGAGAGGATAGCTAGCATGATCTTCGGCAGGTACACATACTTCTGCTCTGAAGTTGATTTGTCCTTCNGTACACATACTTCTGCTCTGAAGTTGATTTGTCCTTCAAATTTGAGATCTCCACCCACATGTCATCAGCTCTTCGCTCAGGGGAAATGCTTACACCAGAAAGATCATCTAGTTGATAGTGAACAAACTCATGTTGGATGGAATCCCTTTTGTCTTCCAGCAAGTGAAACCTGTCCATGAAGAAGGACACTGACTCAAATTTGGACTGGAGCCTCTTCCTTGGGTCTGCAACACTTGCATGTCTGATTACCTCATTGTTGATTGGGAACTTCTTCAAAATATAGTCACAAACAGCTGTGAAGAACTTACTCACTGATGAAAAGAACTCAGTAGTTTGAGATGAAGAAAACTTGTGTGAAGCAAGTAAGGCAGTGACATTGTGACCAACAATAAGCTCCTCATCTTCCTTCTGGTTACTGTCATCTTTATAGTTGCATGATGCTATAGACGTTGAAGACACAAGTGTTGTTGGCTTGACAAAGTGCAGTAACATTTCTTTCAGAAAGTCCTGGAGTTTGTCATGAAGAAGGTGGATTTTGGGTGCATCTTCTTGCAGTTCAAGGTTGAAACGAGTGAAAGTGGGGATTACTTTCAACAGAAAGAGGCAGTACAGTTTGTTGTAATCATTCAACCTTTCAACAATCAGCTTTGCTTTGTCTCCTGAAGCTGAAGCAGTTCGAGATGTAGGTGTCTTTGCTTTGTCTCCTGAAGCTGAAGCAGTTCGAGATGGACATGGAGGCATCTTTGCTTTGTCTCCTGAAGCTGAAGCAGTTCGAGATGGAGATGACCTTGTTCCTGAAACCAGCACCCTGGAGACTTCTTTGCAGCAGAAGTGATGCTTGAAGATGGAGGCTTAAAGATCATCGAGGACAGATCAATGGTAGATTTCTGAGATGAAACTGGAAATCATGAAAAAGAAGGAAAAAAAAAAATCAACATTTCAGAGCAATACAAAAGTAATAAAAGCTTATTTAAAGAAAGGGGGAGGGAATGTATAGGAAAGTAAATTACATTATTATTTCTGTTTGCTGTTTTATTGTATTACAATTTCCTCTAAGCATTTGAAAACAAAAAGAATCACTCATACAATATTGGGTATCTTTAACTTCTTCTGTTGTTGCTCCTGTTGCCATAATCTTTTACAATGTGCAGAATTTCTCATGTCATAAAGATAGTAATACTCACATTTCTTTCCCTTTGGAGCAGCACTGCTCTCTGTCAAAGCACTCCTCTTCTGCGCAGAGATAGCTGGCTGTTGTGAAGAGCTGGCACATTTCTTTGTTGCACTTGAGGCTCTTTGTACAGCATCGGTGGGCTTCTGTGAAGCATTGGCTGCTCTCGGTGCGGCACCTGAACCTTTGTTGGTGGCACTGGTGGGCTTTCGTGTAGCAACAGTGGCTTTCGGAGTAGCACAAACTTTCTTCTGCGGTGTGCTTGATGATTCCTGAGTGAAGTAGCACTTGAGTGGTTCCCATTGCTCAATCAAACGATCCAATGCTCTCTCCAAAGACAACCAACGAGTACACACATGTTTGAGGATGGCATGTTGCTGAACTCCACACATCACTTGCATTGCTGTGTACTCCTTCTGCCTCTTGCTTGATTTCTCAAGGAAGTAATAGATAGGGATCAAGAGATCTACAGGAGCAAAAGGAAGCTGACTAGCCCCTTTCTCTGCAGCAAGATGAAGAAGATGGCAGGGGCAACCCATGATGAAGATGTTGTTGTTCTTCTCGTTCACAAAGGCACGTACTCCATTCTTGTCCCCCATCATGACTGCTGCGTTGTCAGCAGAGAAACATACTACGTTCTGCCACGAAAGTTGATTATCCACAAATATCTTGTCAAGAAGATTAAAGATCCCTTTCCCTGTGGATCTCTCATCTGTGGTAGCTATTTTTAGGAGGGCACTGATCACCTTCTTCAAGTCCTCATCAAAATATCTAACGACAACAGGATACAGCTGATCTTTTGCAGCACGATCACAACTTCCATCGGTAGATATGGAAAATCTCGCCACTCTGATCTTCTTCACAATATCCGCTGCAAAATGAAAAAAATATATATATTTAACCCATTTTAGGATTTTTTTTTTTTCAAATCAAAGTAGATCCCCAATGAATTAAAGTTTCACACAAAATTACATACAAATAAATCAAGTTTCAAGACACCTCAGAGTAAATGTCTGAAACCCCTATAAAGGTTAGGATTAACAATAAATTATATTCTCTGATAAATTGCACAGAAATTTATTTTTAATGACTTTCTTGATCTACTTTTAAATTCATACACATGTATTAATGGTTTAAATAGACATCAAAACAACATGGAAAGGTTATTTCCCTATTTCTGTCATGTAAACATTTTGACAAAAAGGCTTTTCATGAAAGTACAACTCAATAAATCATTGAATGTAACATTACACCAACCTCTTGTTTCTTGACCCAAAGTTTGTGCTATTGCTGTGGTTTTTGTTCTCCGGCAGGCAAATTTCTCAGCGATTTTACTGTATGGAAACATCTTTTTCATGAGGATAGATAGATGATCAGCGACAGCCATCGGCAGATTATGTACTATGATAAACTGGGTCATCAAAGTATCAGCTCGTATTGTAGTATTATCTCGGGGAAGAAGAAAATATGTAATAGTGCTGCTCACAGCTACATCTTGTGATGCTGAGCGATGTTAAGAAGATTGAATATGCAACTTTATATAGCTGGCTCCACCATGAGCAATAGAAATGTCGCACGTACACATAGTACATCTTGCTTAAAATTCTCCTTTCCCAGATGATGCGATGCATGTCCATTTCTTTGAGTACTCTCCCTTATATTTCTGCTTACGATGCGATACAGGTTTCGTCTTACTCTTAGTCTTTGAATTGGACGGCATTGTCTCTGTCTAATGATTCGATCCAGGCAATAAGAAGCACCTCAAAATGACCAGAGAATCCTGAAAAGAATTTTAACCTTCATTTCAGAAATTACTTATCATATCAGTAAAAATGATTTTGGTTTAAAATTTATAAATTATCCGCATATTCCTGAAATAAATTATGAAAAGCCAAGTAGCCTGATCAAGCAAGAGTCATACATGTACATTACGAGGTCGATGATCGACCTCGTAGTCCATTTTGCTTGTCACTTTTTTACAACTAGTGCAAGAGTTTTTTTAATTTGTGTGATATTGGCCCTAAATATAAAACCTAGCATACCTCTCTCTCTTATTCTATATCTGGTTATGATATTTGTATTAATATATTTTAATTCTGTCATGAAATGTGAATAAAAACTGCATGATCAATGCTATACTAGCTACCGGAAAAATTTTACTGATACATTTGATGTGAAACACACCAAATAACAACAACAATTAGATCTAGATCTAACTCAGAAGAAAGGAAGGGGATAAATACTATTGCAAACTGAGTTTCTCCCACTGAAAGTCCACTCATTAAAAATCTACACTAGTCCCATATAGTCTAGTGCTAGTGGTATCAAGTTCCCATTTATAGCATCAATAACAAAAAATTCAAGTGAATTGTTCATTTCTGCTCAAGCGGAAGCAGCGCAGATGGGAGATAGCTTCAACGATTCCTCAATCAACCCACCCCCGAAACCGCTGGCCGCGACAAATGCTCACGAAGTTCCGCTGGGTGTCAACCCATTGCGGCCGCTCAAAAGACAATCTCAACACACAGCACATTTTACAAGTATCGGAAGATAATTATACAAAATCCCGATATTTGGGAAGCATAATCAGAGAGTGGATATCCACTAAAATAAAATCATATTTACCGTAAAGTGATTGATGCTGCTGGAAATGAATCCAAAATCCAACGGTTGTTTGTGTTCGTCGTTCGTAAGTTGCACGAGGCATGCAGCGTGTACCGCGGAGCAGGATCTAGCCAGCGAACGCGCACCGCCCGAACCTCGGCGGTGCGCTATTCATGAAGCTCCGCTGGCGTTGTGCCTTAGCTGCAGAAAGTTCATGCGTGCGCGCGCGCCTTTCAAACATAGAGATGTACCGTATATTTTATATATACCGGTACTTGAAACACATCTTTGTGTTATCAATTCAGCGCTCGGGTACGGCGGATATGCACAGACACGTACACACGTACAGAAACATTGAAACGCATACATTTAGAGAGATACGTAAACGCTCGAAAGATCGTGCCCGCGCGCATTACACTTGCAATAGCTCTATTTCCCATGAATTCGGACTTTTGGAAGGCATTTTCGTATTTTCGTATTCACTTCGGATTTTCGTAACAAATACGAATTTTTCGTAACGGTTGGCAGCTCTGCATAATGAGCCCTGTGACCTTTGACCTTGAATCTCGTGATCTCAAAATCTAATCAGTTCATTGGCTCTGTGAGATACAAACATGATCCAAGTTTGGCGGGAATCAATCAATCGGTTCTTGAGAAAACGCGATCACGAGAACGGGACGTACGTACATACGGACGTA
Organism: Hemicentrotus pulcherrimus; assembly: GCA_003118195.1. NCBI lineage: Eukaryota > Metazoa > Echinodermata > Echinoidea > Camarodonta > Strongylocentrotidae > Hemicentrotus > Hemicentrotus pulcherrimus. The sequence continues at coordinate 9,750 of BEXV01001473.1, forward strand.
CGTACGTACGTACGTACGTACGGGACGTACGTACGTATGGGACGTACGTACGGACGGACGGACAACCCGAAAACATAATGCCTCCGGCTACTTTGTAGCGGAGGCATAATGACCTTTTGTCAACACTAAACCAATTTCTATTTGTCTCTTAACCAAATACTACATTTTTCTTTAGCAAACTCAAATTCTAAACTAAACCTAAAAGTCATGAGCAACCCAAGCCACTTTATTGATGACAAAATTAGCCCTAAAGAAACATTATTAAAGTCACCTATTTAGATATAGAAAGAATAATTTGGAAAACTGAAGAATACACACATAATGCAATAAATTCATTCTGACCAGTTCTATTGCAATCGTGTATGAAAGAAATACAGAGGTAAATAATAAGGGGTAAAAACAGAGACAAGTGAGAATACCAATGCTAAAGATCCAGTACACTTCTCAATGTACCGGTATATTGTATGTTATTTTTTAATGAAACAATAAATTGAATTGAATTGAATTGAATGTGTAACCATTTACTTACATTGAAAGCTAACGATCCATGCCCTGGCTGCAATGCCTTGGAAATATTTCAGAGTACGCTCGCAAACTAGGGAAGAATCTGTGGATGATATTTGACAAGAAGCAAATACATGTATTCAATACGGTTCTAGAAAATTGATGTATGAAACAACATCAGTATGGTCTGAATTTTGTTTTCTGCTCTTGCTTTTACATTCAAAATTTTCCTAATGCACCATGCTCTATATTCTTAAGTTTGCAATAATCAATTGCATTAAAGAATATGATATTCTTTCTTTTTGTAATATGTAAAGGAAAAGAAAATAACACTCTTCCCATAATGCATTAACTGTTGACACGCAAAAGAATATAACTATAAATTTCACATAATGACGAGAAAATTAAATGACACCTACATGTACCTGTCAATGGGATACGAGTGTGTGTAATTGGTTTGTTTAGAAGTTTATCAATCAGAACTGATTATTTACGTCTAGGATTGACCTTGTCACCATCCGAACGATGTGACTCAGTCTCAAACATGGCTCCTAACAGAGTCAGTTTGTAGACTAAGACAGGGAGCTGACCGTACTACGGACATTTCCGCTAGACCAACTCACATCTTACCCCTACACACATCTTACCCCTACACACATCTTACCCCTACACACATCTTACACACTATTACACTCAGTTGTGTAAAACGCTTCATTCAGTTGTACATATAAATCACTCACCTGTCTTGACAATGACGTGAGTGGTGTTGGCGTTGAAGGCACTGGCAAAACGGCAGTTGGCTAGCTGACTAGTCAGTTGCTCGACTTGACGCTGTAGGAGAGGACAAAATAACTTTTTGAATGAGATTGCATCTCTATAGTAGTATTCATCCACCTGTGTTCAAGCAATATTGGCTGCTGATATATCACCTTGATTTCATTTATTCATGTCATTATGCAATTTTTTGTTTTCTTTTTAAATTGGAGTCCATCTGCTAACTGATAGTAGACAACGTAAAGGTTTTAAAGTTAATTATCAATTGACCTGACCTTTGACATAATCCAATCAAGTCATCTACAAATGAGCAGATTAAAAAAAAGCTTATTTTCCTGCCACTTGAAATACCGGTATACAAGATTTTTAAAGTGAATTGATTATGTAACATACATAATTACCGTCAGAATTTATTCAACACATCCAAATTGGGATGAAATTTGAAATTGTGTTGTAGAGATATCATCAAAACAAAGTCATATCTATAATCCTCATGTCAATGGCCTCATTAAAATTGATCCAGTGAGTCTGTAACTCCCAGTAACGCCCTAAAAGCAAAAACACATAAAAATATAAATAACACTTACCAGTTCTAATCTATTAAGGCCAGTAGCGATGAGAGACATGGGTCGAGAGGAAGGTCTAAGACTTGGACCTGGTCCAGGAGTTCTCAGAGACTGATCTCCAGACCTTCTCTCAGACTGGGCGGGTGACCTCTGGGTCTTCATAGAGACATCCACTGGGCTTGGCACTGAAGAGGCCTCAGGGGTTCTTCTTGGTGTCAATCGGTCTTGTAGGGTCTGGAATTTAGGGGTCTGATGGCCCCGAGAAGTGGGGATTCCTGGGGTGCTGTGACCCCTTCCTTGTGGGGTCTTAGACAGTGACCTTCCACTGGCTGATGCTCTACTGGAACTGAGCGTTGGAGTTGATCTTGAAGGAGGTGTAACCGAATAAACATTCTTACGTTGTTCAACTGTCCTACCGACTGAGTTTGATCTTGACTTTGCTGGTGAATTCACTCCATCTTGAATTAAGTTCTCATCGCTGTCCACACTGTCTATTCTTCTCTTCTTAGAGCTTGTTCTTGACGCCCCTGCCCTAGTTGAAGAAGAATTCCTAGATGACTTGCATGAAACCATGGCAACATCATCATCACTTCTATCATTATCAGAGGCATCCTTCGGGTCATCCTCTATCCGTCTCTTCTTAGTAGTGACCTTCTTAGAGCTACTCTTTCGGTACTGCTCCACCATACTGGTGACGGAGCGGATGCTGTCCGTCATCGACAACGACGATGATGCCTTCCTCACGGTGCTTGGTGACAAGGGTGGAGGAGGAGATGGAGATCTTGGTTCAATCATGTCTTTATCATCATCCATCTCGTCCTCTTCGTCTGAGGTTTCCACTGCTTTGCTTCTACGCTTTGTCCTCCCTGGGCTCCTTTGTCGAGAGCTTGTTGAGTTGTTTTGCGTCTTTGAAGCAGGAGTGGCCGCCCCTTTTGTTTCTTCAACAAAGAAACCTTGTGGATTCTCCGCGGCCTTCTCTTCGTCTTCGTCATTAGTATCATCATGGCTCCTGCTTCCTCTCTCTCTGGCCAATGCTGCATGTAGCTCTGCCATCTGCTCCTCAAGAGCCTCCATGTCTTCACGAGTCTTCTCTTGTTGCTGCCAAGCAATCAACAAAAAAATTTCTAAACATGAATCAATGCCCTAAATATCAATTCCAGCGCATCTGTAATAGCATGCATGCATCCATTAAAAATATTTCCTAATTTTAGGACAATTTCTCCCTTGAATATCACCCAATCAAACTATTCCCCTGCCCACTCAACATCTATATCTCCATAATTAAGACAAATACAGCCTGACTACATCTCAAACAAATACTTTACCCCTGCCACCTAAATTCAATGGCTTTTTGGTTTTGATATACCACACATTTTCACTCCATCACTAACTATTATCTCAAGGCAAATAGAAGTGAGGTCATTCAAAATAAATGATCGGCAACAAGGACTCTTGACAGAGCAATTGTTAAAATGTATGGTTATCACAAGTGTCATCCAACCTTTGACCTTTGCTTCTGTATTATTACAGTTACCATTCCTACCTGTGTGTTCATGATCTCACTCTGACTGGAGGGAATAGATGAAGCACTGGTGAGGTTCATGTGATGACTGGCACAACTATCTTCAGAACTCACAGACCCTCCTGGAATCAAACAAAACAATCACACATAAAAATCATCAGGGTTTTAATCTGCAAGGGCTACTATGATTTAATTTACATCTGGGCCCTGTATTAATACAAAGAGTTGAGATCAATCGCAACTTATTTGTGATTGATATCAATCACAACTATGTACATAAGAGATGGGAGACTGCAGACTTGTAATTGATTTAGGGACTTGATATTGATTCGGATCAATATCAACTCTTTGTAAGACGGGGCCCAGGGTTTTGTCTTTACAAAGAGTTGATATCAATCGTAACTTATTTGCGATTGATATCAGTTGCAACTATGTTCATAAGAGATAGGAGACTGCAAACTTGCGATTGATTGGAGTACTAGCGATTGGTTTGGATCGTCCGCGACTGTTTGTAAGACAGGGCCCAGGCTGTATGTCAGCACTGACATACTTTTATGTATTACAACCAACTGGCAGAAATGTTATTGAGTAGTGGCTGGGCATGACCCCCTTCCCGTTACTTGAATCTTTGGTGCTTCTCATGCAAAGGTGTATACACAATCTTTTTTAAAAGCTGATAGTGACTTAAAAAGAATCAGTTGTCACAGAATCTAATGAAATTTAAACAAATTGTTAAAACCTCAGAATAGATTTTTTTGCAAAATAAATTGGACAATGTTTGATTCCTGCATGATTAAAAATGAAACATTTAGAATAACAGGTAAGGTGAACTACAACACTGTTATGCTGGCCCACCATGTCTGATATCCTTAAATTCAATGCATTAAAGTTTTTAGACTTTTGCGAAATCCTTTTAACAGCTTCTTATAGATTTTTAAAGTTCAGAACTGCAACCTTGTGTATTATTCTGTCAAATCTTGAACCTTTCTTGTAGAAAATCTGAAAGGAAAAAATATTTACCATATGCCCCATGGCTAAGGTGAGGACCTGTGTGGTCTCCAAAGAGTACCATGGGGTTGTCCTCATCATCATCTTCTTTCTCTACAGGTTTCTGGACCGAGGTCTGCAGGAAGGAACATGGTATCAGTTCATCATCGCTTTCATCCTCCTCATCTCTTGCAACTTGAACCATTCTCTGAGACTTCCTTCGTTTTTGTCTCCCGATACAGACTTCCTCTTCCTCCTCCTCCTCCTCCTCCTCATCATCGTCATCATCACTTACATCGTCTGTGATCACCTGCTTTCTCCGTCTGATGTTTGTCTTCGGTATCTCATCGCTTTCGTTTGAGGATTTGATGGGAGGTTCTGAATGTGTGTCTCCAATAATCTGAGATGTTACCTTCCTACATGTCTTACTTTGTGGTACATCCAGCCTCAAGTCACACCCTGAAGACTCCCTAGGAAACAACTTAGGGTGCTCAGAGGCATCTTCCTGATCTTCACCTGGAACAGTCGCAACATGCTGGTCTCTAACACCTTTTTCTCTTCGTTCCACCGAACCACGTTTTCGTTTTACAGGTGTGTCTGCTATGCTTTTGTCTTCAGTTTGAGACCGAGGTACTTTGTTTCTCTTTCTGGACACAACAGTTGGTGTCTCCATGACAAGACTCTTTGACCGAACGAAGTTCTGTTCTTTGGTGATGTCATCTTCACTGGAACACAGGAGAGAACTCATGTCAGGTTCCATCTCTTCCTGTGCCTTCTTTTTCTTTAGTATTGCTTTTGAGAGTCCACTTGTATGAAGAAAGGACGACATGCGGGATTTCGACATGTCGTGACAAGGAGGGGTGGGTGGTATGAGGGCTTCAGTGTCCTCATATTGACAACTGCCTTGTGATATCATTGCATCCTTTGTTTCATCAATCTCACTTGGTACATTAAGATTTTGTGATTTCCTTGCAGTTCTTGGTGTTTTCTTCTGCACTTCCTGCTTACGTTGTGATGCAGCACCAGATGGCTTTTCTGCATCATCTACACCACTTGAGCTACAACCAGCTTTTGCATTGAGGTTCTTGGACAGAAGCAGAATCTCTGCATTCTTGCTCTTGGATTCTTCAATCCCCAAGGCTTCCTGATTACCAGCTGTTCCTTCCTCGTCAAACATATCCCTGGACTCCTCGTCCAAATTGCAGATGTCCAAAGACCTGTTGCTCTCCTGAGACTCTTCTTTCTCAGCCAAGGATATTCCAATGCTTTCATTAACAATGGTGATGCATTCTTGAGGTGGAGTGCTAATTATTTGTTCGATTTCCTGTTCCTCCTTTGCAGTATCGCTCATAGCAGACTCATTTTGTGGCTGAACCATATCTCTTGATTGTCTTGCACTTCTTAGTAGTACCCTAGGTGAAGACCCTGGTGTACGCTGAGGATTCTCTGGCCCTTCATGCAGGGTTTTCTTTGACTGCAGTTGGAATGCTCTGGCAGAAATGATGACATCTGATGACCTTTCATTCATTTCAGATGCACCTTGTGTTGTCGGGATTGCACTGCCATCCGATACTAAACCTTCTGATTTGGTAGGTACCTTATTCCTTCTACTGGAAGAACGCCTTCCACCTCTAAGGCTTGAAGCCTCGTTGCAATTGCCATCAAAATCATCACCTGGATTGGATGGACTAGGCTGTACAACTGGTTCCTCAACATTGCTACCTCGAATAGGACTCTGAGTGCAAAGTCTACCACCACTGCGGCTTTTCCGTTTCAATGTCAGTGATGATCTACTCGCAACTGACACCAAAGTCTCTTGAGAAGTATTGGCACAAGATGGAGATGCTTTTTCAGAATTTTCTATATTCTTGACAGCACTTTTTCTATCCCTCTGGCTGTCAGATAAAGGTAGGGACCTACTTTCTTTTCTTGTCATTGGACATGCTGTCTGTTGAGATGTCAAGGTTTCATCTGCAACTTCTAATATGTTCCTATTCTTAGGTGACTTAGATACCTTCTTGACGGACCTTTGACAGGAAGGTGACTTCATGTTTTCAACAAAATCTATGTCTGCATCAGCTTCACATGTTTCTTTATGACTAGGTACTTCTGGATCCTTTTGATATTGGTTGGCCTCTTTTGTCAGATTCGATTTGTTTAAAGATGCAGTAGGTTGATCAAGACCAGCAGAAACTATTTGAATGTTCTGACTTGGCAAAGTGGCTATCTCTTTTGAAGTTTGAACAGAGGGACTTGCATCAATGGTAAATGTCTTTCGTTTCCTACGAGATATTCTCCTTGTTGGTCTGCTATTACCTGACCCTGAAGAAGTCTGAACCCCTTGCAAGTCACTGCCACCACAGGCTTCCTTTAGGCTATCAACCTGTTGTTTAGCTTCTGGTGAAGTCTGTATGGTAGGCTCCTTGACAATATCACTGTCTAGTGTGTGCAGATTGCTTCCTCGTGTTCCATCTTTGGAAGTATTTCTCTTTGATTGCTTCAGAGGCTGTAGCAGAGATTCGCTTGGCTGGGAATTCAAATCAAGAGAAACTGGAAACGACCCTGAGGTTTTTGTCTGTGAAACGATTGTCACACTTGCTTGACTTGCCTGCTGCACTGAGGAGCTTGAACCTGATAGTAATGTCAAGACCTCATCAGGTTTCTTGCTTGAACAAACCTCTTCTTATGTTTGCACCTGATCAGAAGCTGTGCCACTGCTGTTTCCACTGGGGCCAGGAGAAATTCCCAAAGCAGGATGTTCTTGACTAGACATTGAAGGAAGAATACATTCCATAATGGACATCTCATCATCCAGAGGAGGCTTCTGTTGTTTTTTAGGACTGCAAGCTGATGATCCTCCTGTTGATGGTTCAACCTCTTTCTCCAAAGCTCCATCTGGGTCTTCATATTCATCACTATCGATTTCTAAGTCAATGGACTCTGTAGTATCTGATCCTCTGCACTTTTTTGGACTGACATCATTGTTGTCAACATTGGGAATGTCTTCGGTATAAAGAGGCAAAGATGCTAGAGCTGGTTCTTCAACATCACAGTTCTCTCTTGCTTGCTCCATGGCTGGCAAACTGAATTCTGCTTCATTAGCCATATCACCTGCACCTGATAGTTCTCTCTCAACTCCTCTTGTTCTTCCTGGGTCTGCCTCATTTTGTTGAACTTCTTCTAATACCTTAGCTCTCTTCTCATTCTCCACACTACCAGACAACACTTCTTCAGGAACATTGTTGTTGCTGTTACGATGCTCAGGATGAAAACCACGTTTAGACCTTCTCAATGATGGGGTCAACCGTTGGGATGATTTGCTTTCACGAGAGCAGTCATCTGCAGGTTGATTCAAGCTCTTAGTATCCTCTACTTTCCCTGGCCTTGATGACTCCAAATTCTGCTCTTGACATTCTACCTCAACAATTCCTGTTTTGGGAGACAGTTCTCCCTCAAGACTCTTCTTTCCTTTGGGTTGGTCTAAAATATAGGGAGTCTCAGGAATTTTCAAAATGTTTGCTTCAAGAGTGTCATTCTGTAGGACTTCACTCTTATGATCATTTAAATGGATATTTCTCTGACTTTCTGGAGAAGCTTTTCTTTTATCAGAGGTCGAAGCCTTTCTTTTATCTGCTCCACTACTACTTTCTTTAACAGTTGTTTTGACAGGAACCCTATTGAGATTTTGAGTTTCAAATGAATCGATATCAATTGTTTCATTAGATTCTCTGTTTTCTTTCTGCTGATTTACTTGGACATGGCCTTTAGATTTCCTGACAGGTATACTCTCGGGAACCTTCTCAAAGGTAAGTTTACCCTTCTTCCTTCGAGATGATCTTCCACCAGTTTCAGTGGTTTCACCTTTGAGATGCTCTGGCTCGGTGCCAAACTGACGAGCTAGTTCCAGAGCTAGCTCCCAGTCGCTCTTGATTGTGGCAGCTTTCGATTCCTTTCTCGCAGCTTCTGATTCCTTCTTTGCAGCTTTGACCTGTTTCTTGAAGTTTTCTTCCATGCGCTGCTTTACAGTTCTACGTCTTGGGGGAGATTCTTTGTCCCCATTCTTTGTAAATTTATTCATAATTGAATCTTCGATGTCATGGATTTCTTCTTCGCCTCCTGCATGATCCAGTGTCCTCTTTTCTTCTCTTGATTCTTTGTTGTGTCTACCTGAATGACGTCTGCCATTTCTACTCTCTAATACTCCTTGTTTATCTTTCTTTTGGGGGGTAAGTTTCATTTTGTTAGTTTGGTCTTCTATTGATTTTAATTCCTCAAATGGTTCTGACTGATCTACCATGGTGGTTATTTTGGGAAGGGCTTCTGGGGTACATTTGCCTTCCTCCAACGGCAGACTCTCAGAATTTACATCATCACTTCCTTGAGTAACAAGAATGTCTGGAAGTTCTTCTGAATTTTCTGCCTCCTCTTTCTCCTTCTCTTCTTCTCCATCATCATCATCAGACTCATCACTTCCTGCATTCTTACTGACCAGCCAGTCTAGGATCCTGTCCTGTGGATCGAGAGGTGGACTCTTGTCCACCCCATTCTTTACTTTGCCATAGGTGGTGGCAAAGACCCTTCTTCCATGATTCTTGTTTATCACTACCGGCTGGGAGTCGATCACCATTCCTCCTTCAGATGACTGCTGACTCCCTTGGATATTGCCACAAGCTCCCCTTGGTTTTCTGGTGACCACAACAGGTTTAATAGGTAGAGGATGTTTTATCAGGTTCCATTCCACAGGTGGGGCCTTACCTTGAGCATTACCATTATTTATGAGAAGATCACCACCTTTGTTATCAAGACAAGCAACAGTATCATCCATGACTACATCTGCGCTATCCACAAGGTCAACATCTTCAATGATCGCTGTGGGAGTTACATCCTCCTGTGCAAGATGGGTTTGTGATTCCTTACCTCCATCCTTAAGATTACTGGATGTTCGAGGTGCATTCTGTCTCTTTGAGTTGGCTTTAGCAATAAGCTTCACACCCTCATCTTCAGTCTTGCTTTGGTTTATTGCACTGTCTTGATCACTTTCAGAGCAGCTACTGGCACTCCTATGATCCCTCTTTGTAGCACCCAGCTTTGTAAACCTTCCATTCCTGATTGGAAATTCCTTCTTTCCATTCTGATTCTTCCTTCTCCCAGCTTTCTTTTTCACTTTCCGCGGAGTGCGCTGGCTGGGCACAAACTCATACGGATCTTGATCCCCTTCTTTAGGTTTGTTCATTTGGCCAAGTGCTCTAGGTGCAGGGACCGCAAAGATTTCTAAATCTGCAGGAGTTGTTGGATTCTGAGATATATTTGGTTGACTGTCGAGTATACGACTCCTTTCCCCCTCAGAATGTACAGAATTGACTGGAAGTAGGTTGATTTCATTATTTAGCCGGTTTAACTCGTTGTTGTAGTCGGAGATGATATCTCTATGGCTAGTTAGAGGTGCAGCGTTTAGAGCGGCCAGAAGATCCTCTGCCTCTTTCTCCAATTCTTCATTTTCTTGATCATCATCATGGTAACCCTTTTTGCAGCTGGTCTTCAGTCTTGGGAAGGATGAACTGTGTTTTTAAAAGAGAATGTGAGGATGGTTGACAGTAAGGAACATACAGGACAATCCCAATATATCTACTAAACTGCCTATATAATAATAATATACCGCATACAGCATTTTCATGCGTTTTGTTTGCAATTTCATCCTATAACAAATGCCTCTTGAAATCCGAAATGACTACTAAATTTGAGAAAATATCAGATATCATAGAATTGTTGAAAAATGATCTTAAGTTTCCCCATTACTCAATAAATTGGAACAAAGTCCCTGCATTTCTAAGAAACTGTACTTAACTGACTTTAAAGATAAAGATGATTCCAGAACCTTGCAGTACACACCAATACTTATAGGCTGGATGATTAACCTTTTCTGATCGCAGGACCATAACTGGTCTTTATCTTTAAAACCATCTGAAAACCCATGTCTAACATTTACATTATGTGTTTAGTGACTAAAGAACAGTGCTTTGTATCCATTGGAAACTGTGATGTGCAAATCTATTTTTTTCTTCTTCTTCTTCTAATTACCATATTTGCCAGCGATAACGCAGCACCATCGTATAGGCCGCACCCCCGATTTTGACCTTTAAAAGATTTGGAAGATTATTTTCGTCTTCAAGACAACAATGCAAGATAAAATTGTTGGTAAGATGTGAGGAAATGTACTGTACCATAATGGTATAGTTATTGTACCGTTCGTAGTCCAATATGTGCAAATTTGTGCTGGTTTCGACTTACTTTTTTATTTATTTTTACTCTTTAGCCACATATGCCGCACCCCGACTTTTTTATCTCTCCCGAAAATACTGCGGTATTTACGCCGGCAAATACGGTATTAGTATTTTAATGGCACTGGTGAAAGTCACTATCCTCTACTTTTAATATAAATTAAATAACAAATACAGACACATTAGTGGAAATTGTATGCAGCTTTGACAAATTGCCTTTAGATTAGAAGATGCTCATATTTAGGGCTCACCTGATGTTAGTATGACCAACTAGAGGAAGCTCAAAAGCATCGCTATCGCTGGATTCACTGTCATCTCGATACACACTCACAGTCTCGGTAGCTTTCCTTTTGGTGTTCCGTACGTTGCCAGCTCTCCCTTGACCTTTGACCTTGGAAGAGATTTGACCTTTGACCTTCTTCTGTGGTGTCTGCTCTCTGGGCTTTGGATCGGGTTGGGAAAAGAGGACTGGACCTCGTGGTGGAGAACCTACAAATTGATTGGATGACACAGATAAGGTATCACTGCAAGGGATTTGACCTAAAGGTATAGACCAGTTTTGGAAATGCCCCCTCTCAAAAAATGGAATGGAAGCACTTTTTACCAATCATGTGAAAGAATATGTTTCAACTAATACGCGGTTTGCAGGGAAACCGCCTACTAATTGATATATTTGGTAAATTATCATATCTATTCGGCATGGAAGGATATCACATAGTACCATATACATCTTTCTGTGTACAGTGCTTGTTACTTTACCAAGACTAGGCCAAATTTCTTATCATTTTGATGATTTCAAAATCTTGCAGTACACACCAATACTTATACGCTAGATAATCAACCTTTTCTGATCGATTCCACAACATTTCTTTCACAATACAATCGCATGACCAGAATGGGTCTATACCTTTAACTTTAAACCGTTCGTGAGGTGATGACAGTCTGGGCTATGGGACTGCTAAAAAAAAAGAGGATGGGAAGTAGGTGTTTACAAAATTAATTTTATATCATCTAGATATATTTGCTAGTAAGAAAAAAAAATAAAAAAATTTGTCATTAAAAACTTAGAATTTTAAAGTAGCTTATGTGATGACTATTAATGAGAAAGTGATGCAAAGCAATATAGGGCGTTTAGAGGAAGAGATCAGAAAATGAAGATGTGACTCACATCGCAATCCTGAGTCCTCTTCCACAGCAGTTATGACTGAGCGTACAGCTTTCACGATCCTATCCAACTGCTCATTCTTGGTCAAACTCCTGTTTGGAAAAGCACAATAATTCCATCACATCAACTTTAAGCAATCAATTAACAACAGCATAAATACAGTAAATTAGTAATGCTATAATGAAAACAAGTACTAAAGTGAAACCTGTGTACCTGTATAATGACAGCACAAAGGAGACAAGAAGTGCAAAGTCAACAAGCAGGTGGTGTGAAGTACAATTCTCTTAAATACAGGTTTCAAAGAGAAAGACTATTCAGTATTCAAGGTGAACAAAATATACAGTTTGCACATTTAGGTGCTCACCAAAGCAGGTTTATTACGATACAATACATATTTTCATAGTACTGGTTTTCAGCAAGTTATACATTTCCTACGTTATGTTCGCCAAAAATTAAAAGGTTAAATTCCACCAGCATTTGAAAGATAATACTAATTTAGAAATTGCCTCATAACAAAAGGGCTTGAAATGGTCCTTTTGTGGGAAAATAATGGCCATAAGTTGTCGATTTAACTTTAAAGATTGCAATCCTTTTGGTAAATAGTCTGATTTTCAGACCCTTGTACCGAATGGTGTACGTTTTGTACTGCGTAAAGATTCAACTTGTTTGATTTTGGCCATTACAAGAAGTGGGTTACTGATGTAGACAAATGCTCATGTACCATTTACAGCTCATTTTATGTATGTACATGTATGTTCATACAAAAGAACAATTGAGGTAAGTCAGTCATTCAATAGTGTCCGACAGTGTAGAGAAAGTAAATGGGTTTCCTTGCATAATTTGAATACAAGGACACTGCTTAACGTTTAAATTTCAAAGATAAGACAAATATGTGACTATATCAGGATAAACAATACGAAAGGTATTTTAAGGGCTTACCTTTTAGTGATGACAATCTTACAAAGAGGGCAGCGTGCAGTCGGCTTGCTAGAACTCTGCAACAACGCTAGAACACAGAAGCTAAACAATATCAAAAAAACAAAAACATGATCATTATTTTACTGACAAAACTTTTCAAAACAAGTGACTCGCCGCTGCTGAATGAACTAGGTTACACATACAGCATGTAAGTAATAATTAAATCATGTTGTTGAGTCTGCAAATTGTTTTAATTTTCAAATAAAATTAGGATTTAGATTGTAAGCATAGATATGAAATAAATTTACATATTGGCAACATTTTGCTATAACATGGTCTCTCTATTTCAACACCATTCGTCACTTTTCTCCTTGACTTCCTCACTTACCGTAAATCTCTGTGTATAAGACGCACTTTTCCAGCACGCGAAGTCGCCATTTGAATCCATTTCAATGTATACACTAAACTTCGAGCTATGGCATCAGTGCGCGATAGCCGCGCGGTCTAAGGCACTGGCAATGGATGGCAATCCATGTCTGGACGGCACGGGTTCGATCCTGCCGTATTTGTTTTTTTAAATTTATTTATTAATTTATTAATTTTTATTGAATCTCAAAAGTCGGGGTACGTCTTATACACGGGTGCGTCTTATACACAGAGATTTACGGTACTTTTCTTTTGGGGTGGAGACAATTGTCCACCTACCTCATCCCCACTTATTTTGTTTTGAGTCAAAAATCTCATTTGTTTGTTATGATGTTAAACTTTTATCAATTAATTTGTTTTCTTCTTCAATGACCCCGTAATACATTGGTAGATTATTTTAAGTTAGATTTTGGGCATAGCTTTAAAAATGCTTGAAACACACTGTACCACATGGGGTAAGAGTCACTTACTTGCAGAATTGATGATCACACTTTGTTGAAACAGGATCCTGAAGCAAGTCCAAACTGAAAGTAAAAATAAATAAACAAATAATCAAACAAAATTGATTTTAGAGGCTAGAAGAGCTTGTTACAATAAACACAGACCTACCAGAATGTGTAACTCATTACATACTATATCGCTGTGGTACCAACTCTGCCATTTAGCTTTCATTTTTTTTCTTCTTCACACCAACAAGTGGCCTGCCATCATTACTTATCAACTAGTACAAACACAGTAAGACAGTCTAAATCCAAGGGATATGGAGCTATGGCTCTATCTATAGTATCCTGAAAAAGCTCTTGTAAAAGCTCTTGTTAAAATTGAGTAATTTAACTCCAAGTTATAACATGCCATCAGCCCATCCACAGTAAAATTGGCACTCTCTTCTTTTCAAAAAAAAAAAAAAAATCAAGTACAACAAAGGTAACTCCCAAAAGATCCTACATGACATGATGGATGAACATTATTACATCTATGATTGATGTGACTTCGCTTACCAAATTGAACACTCCAGGTGATATTTTGTAACATCTATAATGTGACTTCATCTAGTACTTACCATATTGAACACTCCAAGTTTTTCTGCATCAATCCGATGCTGTCTGTGATTTTTCTCAATCTGACTTCCTCCATGTTTGCTCGCCTTCATCTCACTGCAAGCCTTTAATGAATCCTCATCACTCCCACAGTCAGCTCTAGAAAATGAAGTAGTAGAAGAACAAAGGAATTACAGTAAAAATTTCACAGATCTACATCTTTTTTTTTATTTGTGATTTGTCAATTGAAGGGTCACAAATTTAAAGGGAATTTTAACCTTGATAGCTAACTACACTAAAAGAAAGCAGAAAAATAGAAAAAGCAGAAAAATAGAAGAAGCAGATTGGTGAAAATTTGAATGAAAACGATGAGAAAGTTAGGAATTTAAAACATTTGTATGGGCTCTTCAAATTGGCTGAATTCGTAATGACTCTGTGATGTTGTGGCAGACATGAGAGTCCTTGAGCGAACTTTGAAGCATTTTGCAAGGTTCTTCATGTGCAGAGATGGGTGATTAGTATCACATCTTAGGGTTTGTACATGTACAAAAAAAAATTTTGCACAAGCAAATGAATGCCAATTCAGGCTTGGTGATATCAAAATCGTCTTATCCTCGATCCAAGGCTAGGCCTACATGTAGGTCAGGCATTGACCTCATGGTTAGATAAATTTTGGCATTTGTTAATGTTAAATTTGTTACACCTAAACAAATTGTACCAATAACATTATTTCATAAATCAAGCCTGAAAAAAAGAAAGTGTAAGGATACCACTAGTATCTAGTAGGCCTACTAGTAATTTTGTTAGATGTAGTACTTTTCTAGACTTGAGACATAGTCTAGGTCTAGATCTAGTCTATACGAGGGACTTAAGTTGACGTTAGTCATGTTAGAACGGTTAGATAACTTTTTGTTTGTAAAATCTGCCAACATTATTGATGCAATTAAGGGCCAAGGCAACATTTTTCTGTGTTAAAATGAATGAAATGTTTGTCATCATCATTTTCTTCCCATAGGTCCCTTATATATTGGAAAGGGGAAGGGGGGGGGGTCACATGTTAATGTTACTGCTCTCTATCTCGTCCAGTCTGAAGTCGGTTCCGAATCGATTTCTCTACTGTCTTCCTTTATACAAATCTATCATCAGGTAAGGATATCCACGTCATCCTGGCCTGGGACTTCCATTCTTTCTCTCAAGTTTCTCATTTCTCTCTCCTGCCCACTATTCACTATTCACTAGATCTAAATCAGTTTATCTTCATCTTTCCTCTTCAGACTTCACCACCAACCATGACCTAGACCGAATTTTTCCGTCTCTTTCGTTCGTTAGCCTCTTATTGGGGTAGGGTCGGCTCTCTCTTTAGACTTAGAGACCGAAACAGACCATACCGCGTAGTGTGCAGGTTTGGTGTGCAAATCAGTACACCAAACTTCCAAAACTTATCACCAAATTACTCCTTTTACAGCATATATATCTGCTGCACTTTACATTGTAAATTAGCTAAAGGCTTAACTTTTTAGGTTCCACTTACCAACTTGACTGAAATAATCCCGTTTTATGGTCCATTTTAAAGAAATTATGGGTCAAAATCGACATCTAGTCTATGTTGAAAGTCTATTTTAACTCTCGCTGCGCTAGCGCTGCGTCGCTAGCGCTACGTACGCTACGTACGCAGCGCTAGCGCAGTGAGTGTTAAAATACGTCTCGGAAGACTTTTAACACGGATGTCGATTAAAACGGATTATTTCAGTCAAGTTGGTAAGTGGAACCGAAAAAGTTAAGCCTTTAGACCTAGATTACAATGTAAAGTGCAGCAGATATATATAGATCTAGGGTCTATGCTGTAAAAGGAGTAATTCGGTGATAAGTTTTGAAAGTTTGGTGTACTGATTTGCACACCTAACCTGCACACTTCGCGTTATGGTCTGTTTCGGTCTAGATCTAGTCTAGACATCTAGATCTAGTAAAGAGAGAGCCGACCCTACCCCAATAAGAGGCTAACTAACGAAAGAGACGGAAAAATTCGGTCTAACATAGTTACTCATCTATCTTCTCCATCATCTGCTCTTTTAATCTTCTCCCTTATCCCCGCCACTTCCTTTCAAATTTCATACCCATCTGGTCATGGATATCGGGGCAAGCGGAGACACCTGGCCATCATGCACCGCACCATCGACATCCACTATCACGCGCCAAGGGCGGCGCCAGGCCAACCCAATCACCCCAAGCCCAGCTCAGCCGCGCCGAGTTCTGCCGCAATGCGCACGCAAAGCCAAAGGCAGAGCAATGCAATGCCAGCAGAGACGTGGTTTATTTCCTGTATTTCACAGGTCTACTGAGATTTAGAAAATCTATTTGATTCTACTTATAAATATATAACAATTCATAACGGTGATTTTACATACCATAATATTTAATAGCTGAAATGTTTGGTTTTCGTCAGGCAATTGAACTTTACACGTACTACGAGGCAAGCTAGGCCACAGTTTTATAATATCATATCTTCGCGCGGTAATTTCGTTGCCGGTCTAATGGTTGACATTTATCAATGATTGCATTTACAAATTGACGTTATAGATAACACAATAATACCAATTATCTCTTTATAAACTTGATCATTACACACAAAAGTATAGATTCATTAAATTGATGAGTATTGTTTGAAAAAAACCTCTTTAATTACCATTAATTATTGTTGTTAATACGTATATCACATCAGATCTTTATATCATGTAATTCCATCTGCAAATTGTTTCTAAATAATATGCGCCACAAATTAGCTAGTCTGCAATCACCCCCCACC
>BEXV01001473.1:52642-64709 GCA_003118195.1 Hemicentrotus pulcherrimus
CCCCCATGGATGGACCTATGCTATGCCACTGGTTGCAGGGGTAGAAAATAGATGTCCAATATCGTAATTGTTGATTGTTGTACATCAAATCATCGGTGTAAAACTAGATTTATAAAGTGAGAGTTGTGCATTGTGGCAGAGATCTGAACCCCTTTTGTCTTCCGGAGTCTGGACAACATTCTACATGTAGTTTGGATTATCACCTTCTTAATGAAATACTTGTACATGTATGTAGTAGGTAGATAAAGCCTCCGTGTACTGTACATTGTGTATACCGGTAGATTGTGAAGTAAACGACCAGTTTGCTCTAGAAAGATGGACGTCCTTTCTTTTGTTATTTCCTGGTACAGACCCTTGAATTGATGACCAGACCAGTGTTTGGTTAAAGATCTCATTGTTATTGATATCCTTGAATAAGTTTCTGGGCTAGTTCTCCTTATAAAACAACAACATTCATGTACATTGTACATTGTACATGTACATGTACATGTACATGTACCTACTGCTGTACATACATGTACAGGGTTTAATTGCTGAAATGACTCAATAGAATTATATTTGTTAAGACTTTACAGCAATTTACTGGAGATTGTTGGTCTGCTTGTTATGGTACATTATAGAAGTCTTGAGAAGATCATGTACTGTACAGACTGTACATCTGTACATGTATGTACATGTAGTCGAACCAGCTTTATAGCGACCACCTGTATAGAAAGACCACCCGCCTCTAAAGACCACAATTTCTGTTTTCCTTGAATATGGTTTTAATTGAAACATTTATTAAAGGAACCTGTCTTAAAGACCACCTGCCTATAAAGACCACTTTTCTTGTCTCCCTTGAGTTATCGATATACAGGTTTCACTGTATATGCAGAATGTTTTGTCAAGAAACTTGGTGATAGTCATGAATTTCTACCTGAAGTAAAATTTTGTATATAACACATCTGCCCTGTTTCTGCAAAAGAGCAATAAAACATTTACTTGCGCAGCTAACTGAATTTGCTGTGTACACTGAGTGTCTGGAAAGTGAGCATTGTGTGGATGTGGTGCAGGGCAAACTGTGCTTCTCCAGGCATCTCGCAAGTGACTAGCCCAATGTGTCTGTTAGCATTTAGAAAGCAGACTGGATGTTTTGTCCACGATCAGGCCTCAGGATATGTGGCTTCCCTGGTAGAAGAACATCATTCTCGTCTAGGTTTACGCTCGTCAGCACTGCTTCTGCTCCAAGTTCGGATGTATGGTGATCATGCCTTCTTTTCAGTTGATCCACGCCTCTGGGAACTCCCTCCTGTTCTTCGCAACACCGACAACCTAGAAAACTAGTATTTGAGGAGCGGTTGCTTTTGAATGTTGAAACACATAAAATGTTGCCATACAAGTGCTGTGGATCATCAACATCATGTAGTGGACACGTTATACTTCCAGGTGTTTCAGTGACTTTAACCCTTGACTTCTGAATTCATTCATTGCCATAGAGTTCATAGAGGGGCCAACCGGTTCCAGTTGACAATGGATTAATATATAAACAATTAATTGAGTAAGGCATTTTCTTAGAGCTAACACAGTTTATGTATCCGGGTGGAAAGTCCTTTTGAGGTAAGTATAAAACGCTTGAAGTACATACTGTACATGTACATGAACAGTTCATGGCATTTTCCCTGGAAGGGTGAGCATCGAAAGAAACATAAATACTCAGAACTTGCCATCTTACGATGTACTTGGGAAGTTGTATAATGGAAGTCTTACAAAGTACATAATAATACTCCATATCCTTGCCTTGAGAAAGGATACATTAGACTGCTTGAAGTCAGATCAATCGTGATGCAATGATACTGTTTGCCAGAATGCTGGATAGAAAGCTCATTGTGTTGTATGCGTTGACCTGTATGCTCTATTGTTCAAATATTCAGTTCAGTTATTTCATGCATGAGTGCAAAAACAATCACGGTTTCAGCATGATAAGGTACAATGGGCTACCTGGTTAATGTATATTTGTATCCTTCATAGTTGGCATTTGATGCATATTTATGAAATGTGGTAGAGATGTACATATATGTACCTGGTAAATGTTTGTTTGTATCCTTTATAGTTGGCATTTGATGCATATTTATGAAATGTGGTAGAGATGTACATATACCTGGTAAATGTTTGTTTGTTTGTATCCTTCATAGTTGGCATTTGATGCATATTTATGAAATAATGTTTATTTCAACACATTAAGGACTTGAATCATGAAAAGATACAATGTGGAAGAATAGGACTTTCCGCATTGTCCTGCTTGCATGGCTCATAGTTTTGCCGGCACAAAACCTTGACTGTTGCTGATCATAATACATGTACATTGCCTTCTGGAACTTGGTGGCCCGCTGTATTAAACCTTTGAGAATAAGAGAATTCAGTTCTAAACGGGTTAACAATCGCTGTTCATAACAGTGTCTGCTCATCAAGACTAGTTATGAAATTATCATGTGTAGAAACTTAACCAAGGAGAAATTGTTGCCTGAGAATATGACGTATGCCCCCCCCCCCACCATCCACCCATCCTTTGATGACTGCGTATGTTGCTACATCGTATGAGAAATCATTGAAATTTCCTATTATTAACTTGTAGTAAAACAGTTTACCAGGTACTGCCCAACTTCTGACTTTCGACATCTCTTCCCAGCCCGTGAACCTAACACACGCTCAACCAGACCTACATGTACCCAGGCATACCTTCAGATTTAAAAGGCTATTGGATATCATTGCAATAATGCAATTCCATATTTCATCAGACTACTAAATGAAAATTCATGAAAAGAAAGAGGAAAAGTATTTCATGGATATTTGAAGTACGGTACATAACATGCAGTCTTCTATTTGTATGTTCATGTAGTGGAGTCTTGGGCATCATTTCAAACGAAATGAAAAGTTATAAATGCATGGGCCCCCTGTAATACATTTAAAATTGGGGTCCAGTGTTGTTTTTTGGGGGGCCCCTTGGGCATCAGCCACCGTTCATGTTAAGCTGTGCATAGAGGCGGTCTGTATCGTAAGGACTCCAGATTGTTATCGCAGCAGACAAACAAACTAAAATCGGGACAGAATTCTTAGGAGGTCTTCTGATTTGCGGAATGATGTGCACTGTGATCACCTAATGAATGGTACTCTTTGCATGTCGGCACTTCTCTTATATAGAAGTGACCCTGGCCTCGGTTGTGATTTCATTTCAGATCAAAACCATCTTGAGATTACTTTGATAGTGGTCCCTGGTAAAAGCAGGATGTCGTTGAATGAGATTTCTTCTCCTGAGTGCAGTTGGGACACCAATTTCAGTTCACACTGAAATAAAAGTTGACCTGGGCCCTGTCTTAAAAGGACTTATGATTGATCTAAATCAATGGAAGTCCTCCAACCAATCGCAAGTTTGCAGTCTCCTATCTGTCATGGTTGTAGTTGATATTAATCGCAAATACTTATAGATAAAGTTGAGTTCTGGTCATGTGATTGCATTGTGAAAGAAACGTTGTGGAATCGATCAGAAAAGGTTGGTCATCTAGCATATAAGTGTTGGTGTGTACTGCAAGGTTCTGGAATCACAAAAATGCTAAGAAATTTGGCCCAGACTCGGTGAAGTTACACTGCTCACTGTACACAGAAAGATGTACATCGGACTACACAAACATGTGGCATAAAAATCAGTCCCCATTTTAATGATGCTACATGCCATGTTTAGAAATTTAAGGTATTTCAAGAGCCATGCTTTTCAGGGAACATTTTTTATCTGATGTTCTTCCACACTTGCATACATGTAATACAATGATAACGATCGCAAATTATTTTTCAGCTCTTCCCAGAACTCAACCTTCTCTTTAAGGTGCGATTAATATCAACTCTTATAAGACCGGGCCCATGCAGAAGACAACTTTGGTCAGTCCTCTGTATTACATGTAGTTCTATTGCAGGTCTAATTTGAGCCTCATTCATCCAGAATGGTATCAAAAATACATTCTGCCTCGAAGCGAGACTGCCAAGACGGAAGAAACGTTTATTTTTCTTTGAAAGTCAAACAGACCGGGAATGGAAACCTTTTATTATAAGATGTAATGTACATGTACATATGTCAGAATATTGGATTGCGAATCGGCAAGTGTCCCATTTTCCTCTCTGCGTGTGAGCTGGCAAGGAAGTGAAAAAAGATGTGTACAGACATAACAGAAAAATTGCGAACAGCTGCCAAGGAACACATTCTGTACAATGCTTTCATCTATATTTCTCTAGCGCATGCATTCTCTAGCCCATGGCATTAATGTATGAAGCAGAGTTTCTCTTTACTGCTGAAAGGATTACAATTGCTCTATATTAAACCCTCAGCTGAAGCATCCCATCTGCATGGTGTCATCAGGAAACTGGAGCTACATGCATGACGTACATTGTAGCCTACGTTGTATACCTGGGTCGAGAGAGGCAAAAGTAGGTTGGTAATTGTTTGATGAATCATTTCTGATTAATGCCTAATTACCAAAGGCCACTAGTGCACCGACTTGGCTTTGAACCAGGGACCTCCCAGTTACGAGACCTCTGCTCTATCACTGCTGGACCACTGAGCTATCATGCCTCCTTAAAGGTATTACAAAGTTTTGGTATGGGGTCATGAATTTGGTTCAAATGAACATATTGGAAGCATATGCGATCCTACAATATGCAGTGATCGTTGTCGCGGTTGAAATCGAGTCTGAAGTTATGAAATTATTAATAACAAACTCTTTATGTTGTATAGCGCCCTCTCAAGGTCAAGATATTAATAAAGCTATAGAACAATGTTTCTTGACTAATTTTGACCGATAAGCTATTCCCGTTTGGTAGGTATATATTACAACTACATATTCTGAAATTTTCAGGGTCGCAGCTACCATTGTACGGCCGTATGCGCTATTTGAAATTTATAAACATTTATCGGGAGTACCGATAAAATTTTATTTTCATTTTTTCTCGAAAGCAGAAGTGTTTTAGGGGCTAATTTTTTTAGTGCTTATTATACATCCACAGGGGCATCCAAATATATCAAAATTGTAAAGAATCATTATCCACCAAATTATCAAAATTTCCCAAAACTTTGTATTACCTTTAATACGGTAGTTGAATGGAATGATCCGTGTCTGGATCCTTGAGCTACCAGTCCAGTGCCATGTGTATGTATCTTCTTTAGATAGGTGTCTGGTGTCTTGTGCCTGGATGTTGTCCAGCCAATTAATGTCCCCTGGTGTTAAAAAGTCAGTCAAGACCCCCAATGAACCTCCAACTTAATGTCAACAGTGTAGGACTAGATACTCTACTACTTCTACCATTGACTTCAACTTGTAGACAGTTGCTTTGCTTCAAAGCAAAAGGAAACTTTGTATAGTATACGTATGAGTATTAAATAGTCATGTAGTGCCACTATGTAACAAGATATTTTGTAAAGCGCTTAGAAACCTCTTGTAGTAAGCGCTATTGTGTATTATCACGTAAAGATGGTTTGGAAACAAAAGTCTTGTGAAAAGTAATTTCAAACAATCATTTCTGCAGTCAGCTTTCACGCTTCTGGTCTCATGAACAATAACATTCTGCTCTGAAACTGTAGAAAGCAGACAATAATGCATTGATAGTCACTCTCACAAAAGCAAAAGCTGGAGTTTGTTTTTATGAATTGAAGAGACTTTGTAGTGATTGCCTGCATGTACAGTGTACATTACATGTATGCTACTTGGACATGCACAAACACATCCACCCTAAAGTGATATCAAATTGCATAGATACGTGTATGTGTACGTAGTCCCAGACTACAATAAACGTTGATACCTAATTATAATGTACAATACATATATAGCCAACGTAGTAAATGCGATTATCAAAGTTCTTGTTTTTTTCTGTTGAGTTTGAACATGCCCTTAATATAGTGAAACTGAAACTCTTGTATGGCTCCACAGCCTTCTAGTAGTATAGTTTTGAAGAAGGCTTGGAAAGGGCTAAATACATGTAGGCAAGCTTGAAACTATATAGTGACACTGACAGGCAGTATGCCATGTACATGTAAAGTAAATGGAGGCCTACATTTATGTTCTGTTTACTACAGTTGAGATATCATAATTGTATTTTGACTGTGCTATAGGCCTCCATGTGAGGTGCGATGGCTCGATGGTAGAGCAGTGGTCTCGTAACCGGGAGGTACCGGGTTTGAAATCTAGTGCGCTGTGATGTAATCCTCAGAGAGGAAAAAGATGTCAGTCCCCTGGTTGCTTTCATACAAGCATACACATACTTTTTCAGCAGTCTGGCAAAAAAAACCCCCCCAATCAACCTTCAATATGTATTTTGTAGTAGGCTTTACATCATCTGTACAAAGAAAATTTCCATACATTGTACATTTATGTTAGGCATACAGGGCAGCGTCTCACGAAACCGTCATATAAAGTACAAGTTCACCGACATCCCATTGAAATGCGTGTTAAACTTAATCAAGTATTTCAATGGGATCATGTAGCTGAACTTGTACTTGTGACGGTTTGGTGAGATGCTGCCCTGTTGAATAAGTTCGCTGTTTTATGCATATATTGTTGGAGACGTTACCTTTCCCACTGCAATGAAGGCATGCAGTACAATGTACATGTATGTTTTTAATGTAAAAGTAAATACAACTTTGAATGACCTTGCTATGTATATTTAGCCTACATGAACATTGGTACTGACACTCGTGCGTTCAATCAATAAACATACTGTAGTAGCCAGCTCCCATGCCTCACAATATATACAATGTACTGACTACTGACTGAGTAGATTGTACTGTTGGCTATAGTCCTGTACAGTCGACAACTAAGGGTGCGTTAAAGCGACGGTTTTCAAAGACATTAGTTTTAAACACGGTTGCATTCAAGCGATTTCAAGCGATTTTTTGTCAGTTGTAAAAATAAACCTGTTTCAAAACGCAAACATGAAATGCTGAAAAAGAAAAGTTTTGTATCGTGATTCTGCAAAATTGCAGTCGCTAAAAATCGCTTGAACGCAACGGAGATCTCAATCATGATTCTCATTACCGTGGCCTGCTTTCGGTTTGGCCAACAGTCGACCATAAACAAATTCAGAAAGCATGCTGCGAAGTTGCCCTATACTTCCTGGGTCAAACTGCGCAGTGTGATGAGCAGTGGCTGGGCTTGAAATGAGCGAGAATCAGCGTTGATGAAAAACCGCTTTGACGCTCTCCCGCAGTAACCATGTTTTTTCTCTCTTTTTCTGAAAACTTTTGTGTAAAATGTTAACAAAATAGATTTTGTCTTGAGAGATTCCTAAATTTTGCTATGGAAGGTTGGCAAGTTTATATGCTTGGAAGTTTTATGGAACAGGGTCCAGCTAGGTCCTCCTGTTGACTATACTGTAGGGCAGTGATGTACAGCTAGTGTACACACTCTGTTTGTCACTGAGATGCTGGTTAGTGATAGCATTCATGCAGAACTTATCACCAAGTTAGTCATCCAATCGGGGTAAACAAATGCACCCATATACATTCCACAGGTGCTTGAATGAAATGCAAGCTCTGGTATGTCATGACTCCGTATGTAGGATTTATATATTTTGCAGTCACAAGCTGAGATTTTTTTGCTTACCGTGAACTGGTCTATGGTAAAACCATCAGTTTTTTAAAACTTTCATCAACACTACTGGAGAAAAAAAAACTTTTGGTGTTTGCTTGTTACTTTAATGGTGGGTAGTGTGTCTTCGTCACTGCTCTGCATGCATTAGTCATAGAAGCAATAGAAGAATAATTCACAGCTGTTTTGAGAGTGTGCATTTCCGCTGCGAAAAACAGTGAAACTTTGGCCGGAATATCAAAAAAACTTTTCCAAATCTGGGATTTTGGATCAGGTTTCTCTTTCTGTTTAAATGTGTAGATGCCAACCAACTTCTAGCAAAACTGAAACTGTTACAACTCTCGCTACCCGAAATAGAGATTCTGCCGAGATCCGGGGAAAATCCTGAAAACGCGCATTGCATTATGGGATAGCTTTTCGACATTACAGCTTCCTGTGCAGGCGCTATATTACTAGGCGCGATAGCGCAAACGTAAAACGCTGTCGCCACACAACGTGTATGCACCGAATATGTCGTCTGCTCGGTCTTGTTTTTTTTGTGCAAATATTTCAACATTTTCATTCGTTGTTTTTTGCGTCTTTTGACATCGGTGACGATGGTTTTCTTTTGTGAGGCTGCACAGTGCTGGGCTCATGATTCCAGGCGTAAGAACCCTGAAAAATGGAGGTGGATAATTTTAGCGTGCATGAAAACTCTGCACAGCGAACACAGGCGCTAGCACCAGCGGGATGGGACTCTATACCGGAAGTTGTAGTGACGACCCGAGAGAGTGAAAATTACCTCGTCTCGCGAATTTCGAGATTTTCGTACCTATTAAGGGTAGCGAGAATTACAAGCTCACTGACTTCCCATTTAAACCCATGTTAATTTTAAAGAGGAGGTTGAGTTCTGGAAAGAGGTGAAAAAATAATTTGTGAGAGTTATCATTGTTATTATGCAAGTGTGGAAGAACATCAGCTAAAACACATTCCCTGAAAAGCTTGGCTCTTCAAATGACTTTATATTCTAAATATGGGATGTAACAGCATAAAAATCGGGATGGATTTTTACGCCCCATGTTTGTGTAGTCCCATATACAGTACATCTTTTTGTGTACAGTGCTTGTAACTTTACCAAGTCTGGGCCAATTTCTTATCATTTTGATGATTCCAGAACCTTTCAGTACAGATAATCAACCTTTTTAAAGGAAACCAAAACCTTCATACTAAGTTACTTTTATTGTAAAGTTTAAGATATTTAAAAAATATCAGTGAAAATTTGAACAAAATTGGGCAAGAAATAAGGAAGTGAGATCATTTTTAAATGACTAGTCACTAGAGGGCGGTATTCAATTTGATGACATCATCTGTAAACAACTCTCCATGCCTTTTGTACATAAAATTTTGTTTTTTTCTTCTTTCTTGTGATTGAGATAATCTACTCCCCTGAAAGCAAGATATACATGTAGAATGCAAAATGATATTCTACTTCACATGATATGAAGTCGGATCAAGAACACAAATAAATACGAAGAAAACAAACAAAATGTGAAATTTTATGTACAAAAGGCATGGAGAGTTGTTTACAGATGATGTCATCAAATTGAATACCGCCCTCTAGTGACTAGTCATTTCAAAATGCTCTCACTTCCTTTGTTCAAATTTTCACTGATATTTTCTAAATATCTTAAACTTTACAATAAAAGTAACTTAATAGTATCAAGGTTTTGGTTTCTTTTAAATCAATTCCACACTGTTTCTTTCACAATGCAATCTCATAACCAGAACTCAACTTTATCTTTAATACGTGTATTTCAATGAGATGTCGGTGAACTTGTGCTAATGACAATTTTGTGAAACGCTGCCCTGGACCCCAGGGTTTTTGCTTGCAGTGCAAATGCCCCTTATACAGTGTCAAGTTAGAGTCTG
The DNA here is from genome assembly GCA_003118195.1 of Hemicentrotus pulcherrimus. NCBI lineage: Eukaryota > Metazoa > Echinodermata > Echinoidea > Camarodonta > Strongylocentrotidae > Hemicentrotus > Hemicentrotus pulcherrimus. The sequence continues at coordinate 62,155 of BEXV01001473.1, forward strand.
TGACATTCAGAAATAATGATAGCCATTATTGCCTTGGTATGGTTGATGACTTGACAAATCAGCTGTTGTCTATTTTCCTTATTCTGGTATTCCGACGGTTCTAATGCTTTTGTCTTATTGTTTAGAAAAAACAGTATGCCCATCTCCCCATTCAGACTACCAAACTTCATTGTAAACATTTAGCTTTGTGCAAACCTTCCAGGTACCCATTAACATCACCCGGGAGGAGTGTGGCAAATGAAGATTAATGTCTTGTCAAAGGGCATTAGTACTGTGCTGGAGACACATTTGTACAAGTACATTTTGTTTTGCTCGTCATTAGTTTTATTGTCCTGCAGTGGCTGTAAAGGAAGCTACTTTGATTTTTGGAATGCCTCTAAGAATTGTAGGAACGATTGAAAAGGAATTGTTAAATGTTTGGCCTACAACAAAAGTATTCTTTCTGGTTTGATAGAGCTTTGTACAACAATGCTAAACATGACTTGTGCACCAAATACTACACTGCAGCTTATGAATGCTTATGAAGAGGCATACTCGTCACAATATAGCTCCTTTTGGATTTGTTAAGAGGAGTAAAGTTTTGGTTTTCATTGCAATGATTGTTGTATATATTTTGTAATTTCGTAGGTTACCTACATGTCTCTCTTTTTGGTAATCCTAGAGCTAAATTGGGTCTTGACAGAGCCATATTGCCCCCCCCCCCCTCACTCTTGTTTTTATTTTTGTACTGTCACATACACATGTACAGTTGTACATGTATGTATAGGCCTTAGGCCTTTTGGCGGAGCATTGTCTCAGTATCTGTCTTTTATGTTTGGGTGTATTTGAGTCAGAATGTACCGTAGCTATTGTCTATGGACGGGATCATCATTATCGATCAATAAATGCCATAGAGGAAATGACCGATGGGACACAGTTCCTTCTGTTCCTTCCTTTCTGCCTTGTTGGTTCTGCCAGGGCCTAGCTCCCTCTCTTGTGTGAAGTATCAATAGTTGGGTTCACATGACAGGCAAATAAATTTGGGTGGTATTGTCGTAAGCGGACTAACTTTAGTCCATGGTTAAATCCTCCGACTAAGTATGGAATGCCAAGTGTCCATGTGAATATATTTTTGAATAATTTGATATTTCCCTAAATCACCATGATAATATAATTATTTTGTTGTTTATTTATTATGTTTTTCAATTTAGTGACAGATTGAATTATTCAAGAACATATACATTCCATATTTAGTTGGTGGATTAATCCAAGTAAGTTCGCTTTCGAGAATACCACCCATTACGTTTAGGTCATGGTTTTAAAGTGATCTTGTACATGTAGTTAAGGACTATGCTGACACCCTCATGGAAAAAAAGAAGTGTATTTTAAGTTATAAACCACAAGCGATTTTACGGTTAGTGCGACAACTACGAGCAGCAGGGGATCCTCACTTGAAATAACGTGCCATGGGGATACAATTAATTTTCAGTTATGCCGATACACCTGCATCTACGGTGAAGTTGAAATGAATGCTCTCCCTGGCTTGTAGTTTAAAATTATTCCTCCTTGTTGTTTCAATGCCATATGATCCTTTGTCGTTGTGATTTGATCTTTGTTTAGAAGTTAGGGTTTTCGCTATCTTAACGCTTTAGCTAAAAGGTGGTCTCATGTGAACATAGCCTATAAAGACCTCCCTTGTCTGATATTGTTTTCCTTGCAAGGACATCCCTTTAGCTCTGTCATTTCCTTTCTGTGTGAATTCATAGAATTGTTAGAAGGTAAGAAGAAGCAATTGGGTCTTGGTGAAAAAAGCTTGGAAAACGAATTTGGAAAATAGCGCATTTATGAGTACTTTACATGTGTATTTATGAAATGTAACCTCCTAAAATGTCTCTGGAGTAAAATATTTTTAGTGTTTTTCTCTCTTCCAAATTCCTGACATTAAAACAACAACATCGTCATCTATGTTTTGTACTTAATCAGAAATGGACAATTGCATGTCTTATGAAGTCTTCAACCTTTCTATTCTTCATCCAGTATTTGGCATCACCTGTGCCTGGGAAGCGAAAAACAAACTTAATCACTGTAATCCTTGGGTATCTCCTCCTGGAATCTGATTGGGGGTATGCTGGTGGACGACTACACCAGGGTTTTCCCCTACTCTAATATAATATACAAATAGTACAGACTACAGTGGGATCTTAACATGCAAAGGTGGTAACTCCCCTCTACACAGGGCCCCCATTAAACGTCCTATCCGAGGGACTGAGTGTTTCTTATTTAACATGGCTTGTGTCTATGAAACCTGCAAGGAGCATGTTAACACACAACACAAGCTTCAGCAATCAGCCTGGGTTTGTTCTGAACCCACGATCTTCGGTTTGACAGGCAGACGCTTTACCGACTATTAAAGGCAACTCGCCTCCTCACTGAGATAAAAATATACATGTAACTACCGGTTGATAAGATGGATAGAAATCTGTCCGTCTTTCTATCTATTTATCAATCTATCTATCTTATCTTTCTATGTGTCAATCTATCTATCATATCTACTGGTAGTTATACTTTTATCTCAT
>BEXV01001474.1:65153-81628 GCA_003118195.1 Hemicentrotus pulcherrimus
CAAATTTTCGGGAGTAAACAAAAATGATAAGTTGGGCCCCCTCCCCTAATAAATCCTGGATCCGCGCATGACTAAACCGACAAAAACAAGGACAATTTAAAGAAAAGCTAGAAAAAGAAGATTGAAGAAGAAATTCAAAAATATATCGAATAAAGAGAAAATTGTTTGAAAGAGGGATAGATAGAGAGATAGATAAAAATGAAGATTTAATAAACAGAAAGAGTAAAAGAGAAATTCGAAAAATGCATTAAATATCAAACATAGATTTACAAGGAAAGAAATAAAATGATTGTAGTAGGAACAGAAATACGTAGTCATACCGAAAATGTCGGTCTCTTTATGTCTCATGGACTGTAGCCGATGGTTTCCTTCACCTTTCAGAACAATTTGCATACATATTGTTGTCTTAATTTAATCAACAATTTGCAATATGCTGTGACTGTTTGATATTTTTTCAATAAAGCATAATAAATAACAATAGTACAGAAAACATTTGATGTTTCGTTTAAGTTTCTTAAATACTAACCAACGGAAACTAAACGAGAAAGACTAGTATGCGCTTTGTCGTCTTTATTACTTAACTCATGATGAAATGAACAGATGTATGGTTTAGGTGTTGGTTGCTTGGTTATAGTTGATACCATAATGCATACACCAAGTGGATGCAGAATAAAACAACTGCATGTATCTTAGGGCTTCAATTTCATTCCATAGTTTCTTTGAATGTCCTTCCCACCTACTTAGCTTAAAACAGCTCGATGTATTTGTCAAAATCTGAAAGAGGTGTCTAAACTGTTATTACTGTTTTCCCAAATAATCCCGTATTCATTCTTCATAGATGAATGTGAGTTGCATAATATACGCCGTTCTTCTGCGTACTATGCTAATACTCGACGAAAGCAACTAAACGATGGAATTGTGACGTGGTGTCTCATCATGGACCTACTAAGTAGGTACATGCTCTCATAGTGGTCACTAGTGATACGTTGAAACTGATCAATGGATTAAGCTTTCCTGGTTATGTGAATTGGCCCGACACCGTTCTCCTTTTCTCGACAAACAGCCATTGTAGCAGTGGGAGGTTATTATTTGCGAGTGAAATTCGTGAAGGAGAACAAAGAAAGTAAAAGGAGTGTTTGGACTCCATTAGGGTAGATAAAAACTTCTATTTACCAACGGAATTACAGAAGATACGAACACAGGATCTTGAATGCAAGGAAATATAACATACCACAGGAACACAGGGTAGTTTTTTCCTGATGCCTCGCCCTAATTATTTGGACGTTATGTGGATATGAGAGAAAAAAAAGTATTTTGCATTAAAATCAAGAGCATAGTCAAACAGAATCTAAAAGACTTTCAAAAAAATCAACTTAAGAGAAAAACCTTTCAAATCCAACTTAGATAGGCGACTTGAATTTGATCTTAAATCCAGTATTTCCTGTAATCACCATGAACATAAAACGAAACAAATAAAGTAACAAGCACAGAACCATTTTGTGTTTCTATAAGATCCGGAAAAAAGAATTACAATGACATTTTAGTAAAGTGATCTGACATTTCAATACAGAAATGTCATTTATAATATTGCTTTTATTACTTCGGAGGCGAAATCGAAACTGTATCGAAAAGGATTTTTTATTCATTTCACGTCGATCATTTCAACAATGGGGCAGCAGTGGTCTCTCTCTTTATACGGTGATGATTTCACACAATGGGACAGCAGTGGTCTCATGACAAGGGGAGTCCCCCCCGAGAGTCCGGGGTATGAAAACCATGGCGATTCGCTGCAATTTTTCAATGACTGTCCCTTGGAAAGGACATAACTAAAGCAGCGGGCCCTCATTATTACTATCTACAATCATACACTTGAATTTTTCTTCGGGGTCAGGTAATACAGAAACCATCTATCATCATTACAGAAACAAATCTTAAAATGTAGGAAAAGCAATAAGATGACTGCAATATGCAGACTATATACCGCCCGATATGACTAGTCTCATTTCTCTTTCTTTATTCATTAATTCATGTATTCATCTTGACTGTGTTGCTGCGAGTATTGATAAATTGTTAATTGGATTTAATCTGTTGCTCTGGGAAACTGGGAAACCATGGTCATGGAATAACTCTTCTTTGCAAGTTGTATGAGGACAAGAAATGAATCGCAATTGACTTTTGGGGTGAGTGCGACACCCCCCCCCTCCCCTCGAAGATTGTGTAGGCAAATTGTTATTATTTTACGAGCTCTGTCGATAAATAAAAAGATTGGGAACCATTTTGTAACTATTTTAGGATTGCTTGTTGGAACATTTTTCGTTCAGATGCCTGGCAGATTTGGTTCATAATTATTATTTGGTCCTAATAATGTAGAAACGCATCCGACCAAATGGAAATTATGGAGGTTATGAATGTAATATGAACAAAATAAAATACGCATTAGGGGTGGACGAGAGACAATGTGATAAGGAAGAGAGTGACGGATAGGGAGAATGAGAGAGAGAGAGAGAGAGAGAGAGAGAAAGAGAGAGAGACAAGAATGAACCATGGGATGTTAAAATATAGAGAAAGAAAGAAGACTAGAGAGAGAAAGAACGTGAGTGAGTGGGGGAGGGAGAGAGAGAGAGAGAGAGAGACAAGAGTGAGAAATGGGATGTTAAAATATAGAGAAAGAAAGAAGGCTAGAGAGAGAAAGAACGTGAGTGAGTGGGGGAGGGAGAGGGAGAGAGAAAAAAAAGAGAGGAGAGAGAGAGAGAGGGGGAAAATGAGAGAGGGAGAGAGAGAAAGAGGGAAGGAGAAAAAGATAGGAAGGGCCGGTGAACACAATTGAATTTGTTATGCTAATCACATTCGTTGATAAATATAAAAGCTACAAGTCGGTGATTTTGACGGGTCTCGATCGGCCTGTTTTTGTCTCTTCGTGAAGCAAAAAAAGCTTCTCAGCTCCATGGTAACCGAGTATGTGTACACACGTGATTAAACCTTACTGTCGAAGGGATTCGGAACGAATGTTTGCTTTTGATTGTCCTCTGCTACACGCCTATTGAAGCATATCCTTTGGCACATCCAAAGTAATGTTTGCTTATCTAACGGAACAATATTTCTGGCGAAGGCGGTAGCAGAAGAATAAGAGAAGCTGCGATGGGGGGGGGGGATGTTTTTCGTAGTAAGGCAAATCAATCTTCTGGTGTAAAATGGATTTGTAAACGTGCAATAATTACCAATGCTGAACACAATTAATTTACCGCGCCTTCACTATGCATTTCTAGAATTGGACATCGCCAGCTAGGGGAGAGAACTTAAAAAAAAAACACAAAAAACAATCGACTATGTAATTGTTTTTCATTATTGTTTAATGTAATCCCTCCCATTGTCTCTTGGTGGCATTTTTATTTCATTCGCTCTATAAAGTTCCTAAATTTGTTCTTCCTACTGACAGATTGCAAGGTGGCGGACAGGTCAAATGGAAGCCCTCCGAAAAGAAACGTCCCCATCATTCGTCATCCATCCAACTTCCGGCTGTCTACGAAACATGGAAGGAGCCCTCTCGCGTCAACCGTCGGAGAACGCAAGCTGCTGCTGCAGCAGCCGCCGAAGCGAGAAGGTCTTCGCGAAGTGTGCCGACGATTTCCAGGCGAGACAAGACAGAAAGTGAGTAATAAATCTGTATGATAACTTCACACGGCCGTAAACTTCAGTGGGCCGAACACCCATCGTCCCCACCCCCAAAAAAACATTATAATACAATAATGTTGTTCTTTCATTTTTTTTAAACATGTAAAACCAAATATTACCAAGATTCTAATATTCCTTTTTTTTAAACATCAACGGCCGAATCTTATTGCCAGAGCGCATATTTGAAAGGCACTCGCCGAAAATTTTACAGCACTAAAACTAACAGGCAAAACTTATGGAATATTTCCTTACATATAACTCCGTAAGCAGGAGATTGTGACGTGTTCCTCAATATTTTTTCTCAATAATATTTGAATTGTGTTTTTGTTTTTTTGTAGCTGAACAAACAATTATGTTTTTTCAATATATCTTTGAAACATCTACTTACATTTCGAAAGCTTGCATACATTACTCCCAAAAAGGACAGCTACAAATTGTTGTGAGCATCTAACAAAAGTGTGTTTCTGGCAACCGGTAATATTCCTTGCTGCTCTTTAATAACTATAAATTAATATTACAGAGCTTATGCTTTATTACGACTCAGGTCCTGAACGGGTTTCCAACTCTGCCCCCTCTTCCAAGCCACGCCCTAGTAACCACGAAAGACACAACTCGGAACCAACGTCATCGTCGAAAAAAACCGCGTCCCCACCCCGACTTCCAAAAATTAACACGCTTGTCGCAGGAGGTAATGAACTATATCATTTTTTTATGGGATGTTTTTTCTTGAAATATTTGTTTTTTTTTTACCCCCAAAGAGCTCAACGCATTTAAATGATATAGTAACCATGCGTTTCATTAATTAATTTATTTATTCTTGCCACCCTCGTTGCCTATTTGTCAATACATCGTTTGATTTTTTTCCCTCACTTTTCTTTACTCTTTTGCGGCCATCCTCCTATTTTTCTTTGTTCACGCTCCTGTTTTAATTTTTGTGTTCTTTCAGTTTTCACTTTTACCGTTTTTTTTTCTTAACCCCTACTACTTCTCCTCCTCCTCCATTCTCGTTTCTTCTCCACCTCTTCAACATTATTATCCTGTCTTATTTTTTTTTTTTAATTTATTTTTATTTTTAGTCTTTTTCAGTTTCTCATATTTTTTCTCACATTTTTCCTTCATCTCTTACAAAATGCCGACTCAAGGAGCGCCCCTTTCCCCTTAAACTATCGAAACCAGGCCTTCTCAACCGGCGGCGCGCGCGCCACTTGTAGAGCTTGCGTAGCGCGCGGCTGTTCCAAAAAATGAATTAAAATTAAAAAATTAAAGAAATACAAAAATAAAATTTTGAAATTAAAAACTCAGTAAAATCAAGCCATTTTTTTTTTATTTCCACTTGAGTTTGACATTTTGCGTGTTTATTGCACCAAAATAACTACATATAAATTAACTTCCAGTGTAGATTTGAGCCAGGAATTGTACTAATCATTTCACATCAATATAAAATTATGATTGATGTTTTATGGAACAAAAAGGTGTTAAAAATACCACATCTGGGCCTTTAAAAAAGCCCTAAAATCCACTAGCTTCCGGGGGCTTTGCCCCCTGGACCCCACCCGATATGGGCTGGTTCACTACGCCCCCTCGCAACACAGTCACCAAACATACAGGTTGGCGCTTCAACCTCAATAGTTTTTTGTTTTGGCGCTTCTAATAAACTAGTTGAGAAGGCCTGATCTAAACCTTCTCCTTTCCCTTCCGAAATTAATTTCTTTGGACCTCTAAAAAGTACCCTTTCAAAGTCATAAAGACACTCTAAACTTCTTAAAAGCAAGCCTTTTCAAAAAAACGAATGATTCTCTTAATCTACCAATAATACTATTTTACCATGATATGGAATTTTGCTTTGTTAACTTGTAAAGTATGCATGCAGTGATTCCACACCATCCACCCCACCCCCCAGAAAAAAGGATAGTGGTTACATTATCATAATTTTGTTATCAGCAATAACTTTAATGATTTGAATTGTCAAAATGCAGCCACAATCGCGGAAATGATATAATCATGATAGTTTGTTTGGTGGACTTGTGCAAATAGGCAAGTTCCATCATTGACTCATCATCTGCTACCTTATCGGTCCTACTACATAAAGGTCTTTCATTAGTCAACCATAATTGCAGTTATTATGATGATTATAACATCTTTTTCTCTACAGCTCCCGAATCAAACTCATCCGTCGACTCACCATCATCGCAAAAGCCAAAGCACAGCAAGTCGAAAGATGCGGGCAAGAAAACTACGTCCCCATCCCCGACCAAGAAAACCACCACACCCCTTTCCCCCAAGGAACCGAAGGCTCGGGAGGGGGCAACACAAGCTAAAGGGGATAGGTACGCGTCTAAAATAATCTGCTCTGTTTTATTTTGACAGAACATTTTGTAAAATAAGCCACGATCGTGTAGCTACCTATTTTCTTCCTGCTATAGGACTGGTTGACCTGTACAGGGTGTCTAAAAAAATGCATGTGAATTTTGATTGAAATTATCTGAAAAAGTACTTGAAAAGAGATCTTTTTCATTTAAATTTCGTAGGTGATATTTGGATAATATCATGCTACGCTTAATATTATCAGTGATTGATTATCAGTCATCGTGTAATTAGCTATCTTTTAACTGATAATCGGATGAAAATTGTTATGAAAGAAATATGAAAATGCACAAAGTTTTTTAAATTGCACATCGTGATAATATACAAATATAATGTCTGACAAAGGTATTGGCCAAATTTTGTCAAATTGCAAAAAGATGAAAATGTCACAAGCAAATTAGTATTTACTACGTCTATACCTTACAAAATACTGAAACACCAAACTATGTTTAATATTTCTGAAAATATTATTGCAACTACCTATACCTCTTTATTTATTATTACAGGTCAAAAATACAAGTGGAAGAAAACAACAATGTCGTGACGAAAACGAGCAAAGAGTTGACACAATCAAAAAAGCTTCCCTCGGAAGGTATACCTCATATTGAAAAGAAAGACAATGTTGGAACAGTGCATACAGATGGACCGAGTGGAAGATTAAAAGATTCGAACACAACAACTTTATATGAGCGACAGAAAGAGGAGAAACATGAAAAGGCTATAAGCAAATCTACGAGCAAAGAAGCTAATGAAGAATATCAACGGACGAAAGCGACTAAAGGTGATTATATTGTGAATATTACTGACCAAAGCGCAAAGGTATTGAATAAACTTCCAAAGAGGACCGCGGAGAAAACTACGTCCGAAAAGAAAGATGAAAATGTTAGCCATAAACCCATATCGGAAGCCCGCAAGGATAAAACCGCGTCCAAATCGTATGAGGATAATAAAACAAGAACGTTGGAAAGCCGCGAAACGTTAGCAAATAAAACGCATACTCAGTCTACTCTCTGGAAGCAAAGACTTAACGACGTCGAGAGTCCGACAAAGGCTCCCCCATCAAGGCTGACAAATAGAAGGATAGGTACGGGCTTCAGTAGCAGAGTAAATCCTCGATTGAAGTCAAATCTTGGTCGTTCAAAACCACCCATGCAGCGACGTCGCACGAAGACCGGGTTCTTCACATCCAGTGGCGAGTTCGTGACCAACGACGAAGACGGGAAACAGAGCGAAGTCAGCGCGGAGACATCGCGCACCAAACGAACGGAAGCAACGACGACGACGCGGAGAAGCAACGTAAGTGGCTCGACGACGTCAACAAAATCGTCGTGGAAATCCACCACCAGCGGCGAGATGTCGAAGAAACCTTTAAGACAACGACCAACTATCATTACGAAGAAGACGTTGGCAAGGCAAAAGTTCTACAACTCGGTGTACAACAACCAGCATTACAAGATTCAACGACAGACGGCATTTCTGAAGAAGGTCGAAAGTGCTCAGTTGAAGATTGATGACGAAAAGGTAGGTCTATATTTTGCAAAACTATTGACTAGGGGCATTGCCAATGGGAAGGAATGGGGTGCATCTACTTGATTACGAGGGAGGGGGAGGGGGAGACGTATCATTATAGAATTTTATTAACTCAAAAACTCTATTTTTTTCTCCAACGGCTAAGAAATGTGATATTTGCATTGCTTTTTTGCTTCCATTCAGACCCGAGAAAGAACTTATGCACAGGAAAAGAAGCACGAGAGTGTCGTCAGGCAATACCAGACGTTGAAGAACATACGAGATAAATTTGATGAGGAACAAGTGAAGAGGTTTTCCCGCCAATACGTCTCCTGGCGAAGCGTCGAAGAGGATCGTCTGAATAGACAGAGCTCGATGTATGGCCTGCCAGACAACATCTACGAAGATAGGTATGAACTCAATTTCTTTGGAATGCTTATCTTTCCATTTCGCGATTATTTTTGTTTTTAGTAAATTAACTTGTCTTAAAATAATATTCTTATTTTTTTTCTTCCTTTTTAGTCATCTCCTTTTTCTTTTTCTTTCTATTTCAAAATGTTCTTTTTTGTTCTCCTGCTTCACATTTGTCTTAAATATTTTGTTATTCTTTAAAGGCGGTAGATAACATATTTCTTTAATCAGTCAACTGCTAATAAACAAACCCACAAGATGGTTTTCTTAATATCTTGCCTACCACGCATAACTGGTGAAGTGCTAACATTTGCAAGAATTTCGAGGCACCAAATTACGTTTTCATTTTCACGCTAAAAGTGGTGTTCATTATGCCACCAACTTTCAGCCCTCAAAATGGACGTTAGCGATTTATGGTCACAAGATGAAATATGAAAGAAGTGTAACTGTTTATTTTATGTTTAGACCATTTTTCATTTCTCTTTTTTTTCTCACACAGATATGACAAAACGTTGAAAGAGATTCCCAAACTCAAGAAGCCCAAGCCCAAATCAAATCCCAAATCGGACAAGAAGTTTTCCCGCTACGTCCGCTGGGTGAAGAACATCAGGCGATTTGAGCGGATACTGAAGCCAAACATCGGGGCAGGACTGGAGGAGTCGATGCTTCGCTCGACCCATGGAGCTTTGGTAGAAGGGAGAGACATCGTGGAGCTTCACCAGTCCAGTGACGATGCCGCGAAAGGAGGTGAAGGTAAGATATGGTTGGAATAATCTCTCTAGTATTATGTACCTGTCTAACTTCTTAACTTGCTTCTTAACTTCCCCTCGGTCTCTGTTTAGAGAACATTACTGAATGTCTGCTAGTTTGACCAGTCTGCTTATATATAATTACATAGAGGGCGAAACAGAGATAGAAAGATGGTGTTTGATGGTTTGACTACTTAGAAAGCATGTGCATGCTTGTTATGAGCTAACAAACAGGGGACCAACGGCTTTAAGTTCTCTTCGAAGGACTTTGTAATGAGGATTAATGCATTTCCAAAGGGCACGAGCGCATCGAATTGGCTCCGAACCTGGGATCTCCCTGTTATTAAACCACTGTTCTACTACTGAGCCATCACGCCTCCATATGATAATCGAATAATACAAACTTCAAACTAATGATTACTGACTATAAACTTATGATCTCGTGTTTGGAGGCAGTCAATTTTACAGCGATTGGTATTTAGTAATCTTCTCAACCAACCAACCAACCAACTAACCAAACATCACTCCCAAAAAATTGCTGCAAGTAAATGGTGGCATGAATACCTGAATATTAATTTTTACTAGTCATTATTATTTTTGTTTATTTACTGGCATATTTTTGTTATGTGTGATTATCTTTCTAACAGGTCCGTCAAAGACGAAGAAAATAGTGAAGGTTAGAAACGTGATCGGATCAGCAAAACGTCTTCTTAAAGCAACTCAGGATATGGGTAAGTTACTCCTCCTCCTCCTCCCTTTTTCTCACTTTCCTCTTAAAGTGATTGGCTAGCTTTGCGAATAGCCGATCTAAAAAATTCTCAAACTAAATGTTCAACGCAAACCACGATTTTGTATAATATCGCGTCTCTGAGACCTTTTAAATAGAGACCGTTACTCGAGTTTTCAAATACTTCCCAAATGTTTTATGACTTGAGACTCTCAGAGCCATATTTTAAAATTATACCTCTTCATATTTTTTCTTGATCTGTCTACTTTCAGATTTTTCTCTTTATTCTCTTAAATTTAGTGTCTAGCGACCGATGGGGTCGATATATACTTATTTTCACCTAATTATGTATGAGTAGAATTTTTCTTCTACTTTTCCAAACTTCTTCATTTAAATTTCATCTTCTCGCTCGTTTTACCAAAGTTAACACTTCTACTGCCCTTCAACGTATTTTGTCACATATGCACACAGGTTTAATTGTTAAATTTCATGTTGCTGCACTTAAATTTATATCATAACCAGTTAAAGTTTGTTAATGTTCAATAAAACTAGAGAGGGAAAGATAACAAAAGAAAAAACGGTTCTACTAATAATGTTATCCTTGAACTGTACAGATATATTTCTACGGCAACTGCAATTTAGGTATCCCAAAAACTGATTGGCCTATCGACATTTGATATGTTTCTTTATTCTTTCCTCAGACGCAATCAGTGAGGTATCTGATGAGGATGCTGATGATGACGACGATGGCTACAGTGACGTATCATCTTTAGACCTTAGTGATGACGAGTAGTACATAAAATCGTGCCACTTTATATTTGCAACAGTGGTGGATACAGTATTCTCCTGCACAATTCCCAAAAGCAAAAGATAATAATCACCTCCAATAAACTAATACAACTAAATGAATGAATAAATAGACAAGGAATTAACACAAAAAAAACACATTTCTCACTTTGTACGGGTGCATTTTATGGTCTATAATTATATGCAATGATCGAATTAAGTAAACTTAACATCATCGGTACTCTATTAGTTTAGAACGTGGGTTCAACTCGTTTTACTCAGTTTCGGGCTGAGATGAAATTCTTAGCCAACTTGTAATCTAAGGAAAAATGACAACTGCAAGTAATCTTATGGTCATTCCAACATCATCAGAAATTTCTCATTACTCGACTCTCATAATTATCTTATGACAACAGCTACATTTTATGAGTTTGTGAGCATGCATGATGTTGTCAATACCAATAATTATGCAATGGAATTTGACATAAACCGACAAGGAAACTTCTTTCTAGCATTGTATAATTCTCATCATCAAATTGTTCAACTCAGGTTATATTTGACTTCTTCCAATTGTCTGGTAAATGCGTGCACATGTATATATTTTCAAAAATATAACGGTCGGCGGTGCAAGACGGCAATCGACTTGAAGGTTTTCGAGGAATTGGGTGGTTAATTTTGTTCAATCAATTTCTGTTTCTATTAAGATATACTTTCTTCTTTTTGTTATTTCACTTCTTCCCTTAATAAATCTCGACTTTAAACTCTCTAATTTTCGTTATCTCTCTTATTCCAAATTCAGTTTTACTCTCGCTTTGTGAAGGGGAGCATAGTTGATATATTTCTCATATTATTTTCCATCATGTTCTTTCGAAATACTTTCTGCCTATACAAGTGTACCATTCATTATACAATTTATTCTACTCAAATACAGGGCTTGTGTCAGATTTTTAAAGTCGAGTTCGAAAAAAATGACTTATAAAAAATCAGGGCCAAATTTTATAAGTTTCCGTCAGCATAATTGAGAACTCTTATCTCTAATTGGCTAAGAAAAATGTTCATGTCCAATTAAACTGGATATTCTAAAAACAAAGAGTTGCCTGGAAATGGTTTCTTATCCGTCTTTTAAGCTAAGACAAGCGCCTTAAATGCAACTTTCGTGAAATAGATACATTCTTGGAAAATGTTATTAGACTTGCATCAAAGTCTTAGATGCTTACCTGAATATTGTCTAAGTTGTCCAGATATAACCCGATGGTAGACCGATCTTACCCCTAAATGTAATCAGGGTTACCCCTTTTAAAGTAGCTTTTCCGATTTTTCAATACCCGGACAATTTGAATAAGAACTAATGCGCAGTTCACATATTGGTGTTTTTCTATTGAGATTATGCTACATGATGTTGACAATCAAGAGAATTATTTTCTCCATCATTTCTTGTCTAATCAAGTTTAATCAATGAATATTCCGTCCTTTGGTACTGAAATAAATAAAATAATAAAGAGAATATATGAATGGTCTAATGATTTATAAAGACCAACTGTGAAATATTGAAGTATTGATATGATTTACTAGTGTATAGTGACTACTAGTGTAGTATATCTTGCCATTTAATTTACAACTGATTCTGACCGTCGCGATCGTAATAAATGTTATTCTTTCTTTTTTAAATTACATTTTATTTAAGAAAAATAAATAAAAAATTTAAATAAAATTAAAATTTAGAAATAAAATACATTTTTTTTTCTTCATCCTGAAGTCATTGTTATCTTAATTAATACTATTATTTTAATTCAGATTTTTGTTGCGTTTTCAACATTAAATATTATATGTAATATTAATTTTTATGTTATTATTTGATTCAATTTACATTCACATGGTAAATGGGGTTGATTCTCATTCTGGCAATATCCATATTTTGGTGCCATCTTCGAAATATTTTTTAGGAATCAAGAGTTTCTAGAAGTTGATGAAATCGTTAATGACATGTAAGGGGAAAAAGGTTCCTTGTGCATAAAAGTTCAAAACGTCGTGTCATATTGAAATAGTTTAAAGCCAAATATTTTATCTCCATGATAATTATAAGGGGAATTATAGCTCTTATCTTAACAGTTAAAACTATATAGAATTTGCAGTCAATCTACTTTATCGTCAGAAAATTATGTTAGATATATATGTCTAGATGAATTATGCAAAACTCGTATTAATATACAGTCTTTCTCTTCTTTTGTTTATTCATGTATGTATGTATAAACGTTATTGTTCATTCTTGCGATGTGCTCCGATGAGTGCCAAACGAAAAGCTTTAGTACGACCGTATTCGGTGATATTCTATAGAGTACCGAAGTGCTAAGATCACTTTAGCTCGTCGCCCAGGTTACCGGCTCTTAACAACAGGTTCACCGCAAAATTACTCTAGCAACGGGTATTAAATTCAGTGTTTGGCGCTGGTGTGATCACCACGCTATTAAATTGTTTGGAACCAGTAACCTTGACAACTTGGCCAGTATGACGTCACAATCCGTTCCTCTTAATTCATTATGTTTTAAACATGTGTTTATATTTGTGTGGTATCATTTATTCGGACTAGAAATTTGAAATTCTTTTGTAGATTCAATGTTCATATTTTTGTGAAAAATGAAAAGAAATTTTGCAAAACAATTGAAAATCGAATCTGACTTTTGTTTTACCTCTATCAGATATTATCTCTCCTGTATTAAAGCTCCTCTTCTGTTTAATAGCATCAAACATTAATTTATTCTCGTTTAATGGAAAATTATTCCATCTATCTATTCTTTCACCCGTTATCATCTTCTTTCACTTAAACTTAGTTTCCAAAATCTTTATTTCTTACTTTTCTCTCAGCTTCTATTCATTCATCACTATTATTGATATGTCCGTTTCTGCGTTCTCTTTCTTCTCGTAATTCATTACTATGGTTCTTTCAAATCTTCATTCGCCTATCTTTCGTTCCTCTGTACTTCCCTTCTTTTTCTCTCCTCTGTCAGCACACCAAATCCAGTATCTTCTTTGGCCCATCTAACCGTCACTCATTCCTCTTTGTATTCTCTCTCCTCGATTCATTCCATATACTTCTGTCCCATACCTCTTGTCTTACTTTTAACCAAATCAATTCGCTCTCCCCTTTTCCTACTAAAACCATTCATTCTCAATCTCTCCCAACTTTTCTATTCTTCCTCTCCGTGATCCAATCTAGACTTGTCTCAACTTTTGTCTTTCTTTTTTATCTTCAACATCCTCTTGATCTCATTTGATCTTTCTCTCCTCTGTTCATTTACTTGTATCTTCTCAAATTATGTATATACATATTTTTGTAATCTTTCAATGCATTCCATTTTCTCACAATTATCTTAAACGATTTTTTCTAGACTTCTACTTCCATTTTTTTCTCACTACTCTCTTCTTCTGAGTGAATGATTGGAAAGAGAGTTGAATTACACTCTAAAATAAAGAGATCAAACACTGATGAAGTTTTGAAGAAAAGTGACTATATAATGAGTGATTTTATATACAACCTATACATTTACAAATGTAACATTGCCCCATGGCAAAGTTGAGGATGACTTCTAAAAAAGAGTTGATAAAGTAGGTGAAATGCATGTGCATAATTTCCTCTACATAATAATAACATACTGTTTTATACATCGACGATGTCTCTAAGTAAATGTGTTAGTAGGCCTACCCCTGTCTTCAGGCTTGCCAGCACACGATGTATGCACATTTTCCACTCCCTGGGGAGCATTCCAGCCAGGCATCATTTTAAAGAAGATCACAATGCTGAGCAAACCACGTTAACGTTCACATCCTACCGGGTACCTATTTAACACCTGGGTGGAGAGAGGCAAATATAGATAAACGTCTTGCCAAAGGACGTTAGTGCTGGGCTTGGATTTGAACCCTGTACCTGCAGTCAGGCGACTTATACACTAGACCAAAGCACATCTACTATGTAGTACAGCTAGAATGAAACCAATCTCTTTGTATACAAACTGTGTGTGGCTATGATAATAATCTCGTATCTACTGTAATACACAAAGTAAAAATATAAATATGGGGAGGGGGCGGGGGGTGTATGAGGAAAACTAGATGAGTGCAACTTGAAATATAACATACGGTACATCACATTTGTTTATACTTTACACACACTTAATCCTGGTTTACATTTAACAATACAATACATATTGAATAATGCATGGAACTAGCTTTGGCAATAGAGATTACTAGTATCACAAAAAATGGATGAATATCATAAATTTTGCACGGTCAACATACTGCCGTACCTTTGAGTGGACTTCATTTAATGCAGCAATATTTTCTTTCTGTAAAGTGATACTTTTTTAAAATTTTATTTCCACATCAAATCTCTTCCATGTATCAAGAAATGTGGCTAAGCCATATCCAGTGAAGGCATAGCAATTCAGAATATACAGCGTAATATTATGATGTGGTTCATTATTTCTCCCAACCTTAAGTATTTAATTTGATAAAACAGAAAGAGAAATTAAGGAAAATAAATTCAAAATAAGACAATTGAACAGGAGATGAATGAGGAGAAAAGAAGAAAGGAAGCAAGAAGAAAGGAAGCAAGAAAAAAGAAAGAAGAAAAGGAAGAAGTGAAAGAAGAGGAAAAAAAAAAAGAAATTAATTCCTCACAACTTCTGCAAAAGCGCTTGGAGTTATTGTACATTGCATTCCTTCTTGTTTACAGATTCACCCACTTCAAGTTATTTCTTGTAGATTTCTTTTTTCCTGTAATTTACAAGCTTGCTATTAAATAGTGTAAGTTTCGCAGCTGCCAGTGTAGTAGATTTCCCACAAGAATTTCCGGTGTAATATACAACCTGCCAATCAAAGACACATGAACATTTAGATGACCTACTTCTCTCTCGGTCTCTCTCTCTCTCTCTCTCTAACAGGAGTAATATGATGATGTAAAAGTAAGTGTGCAATATTTTTCAATCATTAAAATGTAGCAGCATTTTCAAAAATGTCCAGAGAAGGAATTTTTGTTGACTGAGTTTGTATTGTTTAATAGTTTGTTGCCTGAAATCACATATCTCAGGGAACATCTTGTGCTTCTCTGAACATTACCATCGGAATTTGACATGTATTCATTCAATCCTTGTAAATGTACAGGCAAGTCAAGAGTTGCAAAAAGTGTTTATAAATTGAGAAGGGGAGGGGGGGGGGGGTTGTAAGCTGGGGATTAGCATATGAGCACTCAGTCATAATATTTGATTGCAATGATGTACATGTACATGTCTACTAATAAAAAGTTTGAGTGTAGGGGGGGGGGGGTGCTCCAACTCCATTTCTTTCCTTCTCTCTATCTCCTTGAGAGGGTACTCTTCCTTCTCTTTGCAGCTGGTTCGCTTTGGTTCTCCTTGTCTCCCTCCTCTTCCCCCTCTTCATCTCCTACTTCCATCACTTCTTCTTCTCCACCACCATCATCATCATTCCCCATCACATCAGAGTCTGACATCTCCTGAAATAAAAAGGATATAAAAGCTAATTAAAACGTGTCTTTGTATAGTTTACTTGAAATTATTACCAAAGGGATAAGATTCATACATCAAGCAATGTGTGTACTATCATTACTCCTCAAAAAAGTATCACAACAATAAGGGATAGAGCAACTGAACTGTCGCTGCTCAGTGGCTGCCAGGCTCATGATCAATTGGGCAAAAAGAATTTCCATTTTCGATTTAACTTAATAAAATAAAATTTGGAGTGGACTTTAAAAAGATTATTATTGTTATTATTATAACTATTCAGAATAAAGTTAGGGAAAATGGCTTAATGAAGTCTAAAGGGATGTTTGAATCCGATATGAACTCTCTCTCTCTCTCTCACCCCTCTCCTTCTGATCTAGAGGCCTGCTAAGCAAGGTTTGTCTGAACCAGGAATGTTAATACACCTTTCTTGATTTTTGTGTTGTCCCTCCCCTATACTCTTACCCTCTCTTTAACCCCAAACATCCCACGCCTCCAACCCTCTCCTTGCTCTCTTTACCTCTTCTGATCCTGATGCCTGCTCTGCTAAGTTTGCCTGGACCAGGGCTGTGTTTATGCGGAAATCACGAGATGTGCTCAACTTGAAGTCAGCTAGCAAGTTCACCTACAAAAAAAAAACACACCATCATTTAAAGAAGTATATATCTTGTATCCTTTATTGTTACCGGTGAACAAAATATCCTAATCATCATCACTATTATCATCATCATCACTATCATCATCATC
>BEXV01001474.1:84472-101769 GCA_003118195.1 Hemicentrotus pulcherrimus
GGGGGGGGATCATTTAATTGTATGTTCATCTGGTGCACTTGTGTACTGCTTGTTACTTGTCCCAGTACCAAGGACTTGTCTACTTTGGCAACAACTGCAATTTTGTATTTACAAATAGTACATGTTCCATTGAAAATTATAAGCTTACATAGTTTTGACTGATTGAAGACGAATACAATTTTTCTTTAATTGTTGTGGTAGTTATATTAAAGGTAATACAAAGTTTTGGTATGGGGTTATGAATTTGGTTCAATGTTGGAATGTTGGAAGCATAAGCGATCCTACAATATTCAGTGATCGTTGCTGCGGTTGAAATCTAGTCTAAAGTTATGGAATTGTAAATAATTAATTCTTTATGTTGTATAGCTCCCTCTCAAGGTCAAGATATTAACTAAGCTATAAAACAATGTTTCTTGACTAAAATCAACCGATTAGCTATTCCTGTTTAAAAATTATATATCACAACTACATAGTCTAAGATTTTTATGTTCGCAGTTACTATTATACGGCCGTAGGCGCTATTAGAAATTTATCAAAATTTACCGGGAGCACCGGTAAATTGTTATATTCAATTTTTCTCGAAAAAGCGGAATTGTTTAAGGGGCTAAATTTTCTAGCGCTTATATTACATCCACAGGGGCATCCAAATATATCAAAATTGTAAAGAATCACTATCCAGCCAATTTCAAAATTTCCCAAAACTTTTGATTACCTTTAACAATCCAACAACAGACAAATAAAACTGATATGATATATAGACTTGCTTACTTTTGTTGTTTTTCTTAATAAAAATAAAAAATCTTGCAGAGTTGAAATAAACATGACAATGCAACACCACAACCAATGCCATAACAATAACACCACCACCAAAATGAGTCAAGAATCTTACCTATCACATCAATTTGCGCGGCTTGGCTTTCAGCCCTTAGTCTCACTACCAGCCACTCTGTATCATCTAAAACATGATCTGCCTGTTGCATCCAAAGTAACTGTATGAGAAGTAGAGATGGAAACGCATTTAAATTTCCCTCATAAAGTGATTCAAATTTTGAATACAGATAGACTGATAGACAAACTGATGGACACAGAGAGACAGGCAGACATACAGATACGTGGGAAAAGATAGACAGACAAAGAGACAAAGAGACAAACAGTGACATATGGATATATATAGACAGACATACAGATAGAGAGCCAGACAGACAAATAGAAACATGGAGACAGATAGACAGACAAACAGATGGAGAGACACACAGACAGATAAACAGATTGTTTTGATAGGCCTCTAGTCTTACTAACACAGTGGATTGACTCTTTTTCTTTCTCTTTTACAGCTGACAGTGGCAAAATTGATGATGGACCCACGTACGATTGATATAGAGAAATTGTGGATGGATAAAATAAATATTTATACATGCAGATCACCATGTAGTCTTACCAGCACTGTAGGTGTGGCCGTTTTAGAGTTGACAGCAGCATTGTGAGTCCGGTCCTCAACCTCAACTTCCTGAGAGAAAGATACAAATATGAATCCATGAAAAGGCAAGTCTCATCAATGCCTAGCACGTTTAAAGGCATCGTTTAACAGTGCTAAATCTGAGATGCATGGCCTTATGTGTCCATCAGTGTCTGTGATATGGTGTGATATTGAAGCCAAAAAAAATTGCGCTTCAAAATGATCATGAAATGCCTCAAAAAGTAAAAATCTTTGTAACTAATTTGATATACATCTCCGGCAAACTATCAAACCGACTGAAACCGACTGAAAAAGACTCTAAACAAGTGAGTACCGGTAATGTAATTATTACTCAGCCTGTTGTTGGTCTGTTGTTTGTGTCATTGCATACCTCCCAACCTTTCAAAGAAAAATCAGGAATCCCTCGAGTTAAAATTAGGAATACAGTCACTTTGTATACTTTATACACAGAAGTTTGACAAAAGAGAGAAATCTAGGGTCTAAAACATTAGTTTGAGGGCCAAAAAGTTGGAATAATTCATCCAAAATAGGAATGGTTAGCAGCTTTGTCATTGGTGCGAATGGGGTATTAATTTGGTAACCCCAAACAAACAGGGATGATACAACAGTAAATTTCACACAAGGCCCGTCTTCATCAGCTTGAGTTTGCCAAATAACCTGCTGTTTGACTATTCCGATCGCAAATAATCCCGCTAATTTGCATCCTCATCAGCCTGCAGTTGCAATTAGCGGGATATTCGGTTGAGAAAATATCCAGAGAAATCTTGGTCTTGTTTCCTAAATATCCCGCTATTTAAAAGAAAAATAGTGGGCTAATTTGCGCCCGTTCAAGCTAGTTTGTGATGAGCGTATCGGTCTGGTGAAGAGGCAATTATTGAGCTTCGGGACAATATCTAGAGTCTGAAAATAGTGTTTTTTTTCTAGCAAACTTGAGCTGATGAAGACAGGCCTACAGTGCACTTGATATTGTGTTTCTTGATACTGACCGGATCAATGTCTCCAACCTGGGAGTGGATGTCCTCCGCGACATCCCTCAGAAGACTGACTGGACAGGTCATCTTGGAGGTCAGGGTGAAGAGCATCGTCATGACAACACGGCATAAACCGGTATCCTCTGCATCCAACCACAAGAAAGATTGAGATGAAATGACAAGAAAGATATAGATTATCCAATGGATAAACTGTAATATGATACAATGGCGACTCTAACTTACGCTGTGATGGTATTTTGAAATACAGGGTGGCCCACAAACAAATATTTCCAAACACATTTTACGTCAATTTTACAAGTTGTCAACCTCTCGTGGACCGTCCTCAGATATACCTCTTCTATAAATGAAAGAAAGACAACCATAGAGGTGCTGGGCCGAGTGGATACGTTACCGGACTGTGGATCACAAGGTCCGTGATTCTAGTCCCATAGCGGCACTAATGTCCTTTGGCAAGACATTAATCTACATTTGTGACACTCGACCCAGGTGATGTAAATGGGTACCTGGCAGGAGTTTATTCCATGAAATGCTAGAGCGCCGTAATGGCAGCCATGCTAGATCCAATTGCAGAGCGCCAGGAGTGTCAAGTCTGACAGACATGAGCGCTAAATAAGAACCAACTATTATCATTATAATGACAAAGAAATTAGAGTATACCATCTCATTCCAATAGGGATGAGACAATAATCATTAAATAAACTCACCTATATTGTTCTCTGTGGATACTTTCGAGATCCATGATTGGACTTGGGTGAACTGAAAAATAGAAATGGGTAGGCTTGAAAACCATGACTAATCAATATTTGTAACCGTTTAGCTCAAAACCATCTATAAGCTGGCGCATAGTAACAATGGAAATACTGAAATAGATGAATTACATGAACCGTATGTTGAAACAATCAATTTTCTGTTTTTTTTTAAATATACATAGATGTTTTTACAATTATTTTATCTCATCTTGAACTGTGGAGTTGTCATTTTTGTGAGAAATACGTATTTTGATGGTTTAAAACACGGAGAGCATCCTTGGTGGAAGAAAAGGAAACCTCTCCTCTAGCAAAACATCCAGATGTATCACCATCCTCGTGAAAACACATACCGGGTATACCTCAGTATCTTACAGCACACCACAATATCTGTGCAGCATACCACAGTAAATTACAGAATACCGTAGTATAGTAAAATATATTGCAGTTAAGTACTGTATACCACGTAATGACAGTATATCACAGTATAAATAGTATACTACAGTATATCACAGTATACTATAACAGTGTAAGTAGTATATCACAGTATACCACAGTATAACACACTCTACCAGAGTGTACCACAGTAAATGACGGTATACCGCACTATAGTAAAGTTCATACCACTGTATACCACAGCACACAACAGTACAACACAGTATGACACATTATTACATAGTACACCATATTAAAGCACAGTAAAATATTGTATACCACATCATACCACAGTAGTCTACAGCACACAACATACAACAAAGTATAACACATTATAACATAGTACACTGTATCAAAGATACAGACCAGTTATGGTCATGCGATTGCATTGTGAAAGAAACGTGGAATCGATCAGAAAAGGTTGATCATTTAGCATATAAGTATTGGTGGGTACTGCAAGGTTCTGGAATCATCAAAATGATAAGAAATTTGGCCCATTCTTCGTAAAGTTACCCTGTATATGGGACTACGTACACGTGCGTGACACACATGCCAATAGATAATCTAATTTACCAAATATATCAATTAGAAGGTGGTTTCCCGGAAAATTGTTATCATCATGTATTAGTCAAAACGTATTCTTTCACATGATTGGTAATAAGAGCTTCCATTTCATTTTTTGAAATTGAGGCGTTTCCAATACTGGTCTTTACCTTTAAAGCACAGTAAATTATTGTATACCGCATCATACCACAGTATACCATAACAGGGTCTTACCTGTGTTCCTTGAGGATTTAGACGCTTGATGAGCATCTCCATGATGTGACAGAGATGGATGGCATCCTTGGTGGTAGAAGAGGAATCCTCTCCTCCAGTCAGAACATCTATCACCATCCTCTGAGAACAAAAACGTTCAGAATTGTTAGGACATATTTAGAACAAATTACCCTTCATTTTGTTTTAATGCATCTACTAGAGGTATTATTTCGGTATATTTTCATTTGTTTTGTCTGGTTTTCTTAGACGGGATAACTCTTCCATTATGGAAGCATACTTCTTTCATTCCTCAAATGTACGTCCTTTTCGTACATGTATGTATCTATCACATCCTTTCCTCTCCCCCTACATTCTCCCTCTCTTTCTCTGATTTCTTTTTTTACTCATCTCTCACAATTAAAAAAAACCCTTGCCATCTATCCTTTTCTTTAATTCCCCCCCCCCCCTCCTTATCTTATCTTTCCTTTCCTTTCCTTTCCTTCCCTTCCCTCATTCCTTATCTCCATATTTCTTGTTTTCCTCTCTTCTCATTTTGCACCCTTTGTGCCTTCCTTTTATTCTTCATGCTAAGTTAGCCACACACACACAAACACATGACAAACCCAATCCTTCTTTAACCCAATCCCATTTTAGGTCAAAGGTCAAAGGTGAACACCAACCTGGTATTTCTTCATGTGGAGATGCACTCTCTCCTGTATGTCCTGCTCATCCACACAGACTGATTCATTGCCCCCATCTTCGTCCGTCAAGGGATCCACACAGTGTAGGAAGTCTACCAGTTTGTCAGGGTAGAAAGTGGTCACCACGCTCAGTGCTGTAGCAAGACCTTGCAGGCATAGGGGCATCACTGATTTGTTCTAACAGAAGAAATTATCCCAAAATAAATAGAAAATACTGTTAATATGAATCAAAATTACTACAGAAACATACATGTAATGTACCAGCAGCTTCAAGTTGACTAAAGTAATTCAATTGTTCACTTTGAAATTCCTTTAATAGTTTTTATTGACTTTAAATTCCCAGAGTTGCAAACTTTATACAATCAAGGTATCCACTGAGGAAGCCTACTTGTGGACCTACTGGCGTAGTGGATATGTCACTGGACTGTCGGTCAGTGGTTAAATCCTCGCCGCGACACTAATGTCCTTTTGCAAGACATTACTCTACATTTGCCACACTTGACCCAGGTGAGGTAAATAGGTACCTGGTAGGATTATCTTGACAGCACTGTGCGCTGATAACAGTTGCCGGAGCTAAAGTTAGGGTAGTCATTTCCAAAGCTCTTTGAAAGTGCATAGGGGTCGTTATATAATGTGATATGTGCTATACAAGAACAGAATATTGTTATAATTACGACATAACCATTCTATCAATGAATAGCTCATGTGTTGTATCAATCCAATTGAGATTCTACTCTGAGTGCATCATGAGAAAAACACAGGATTCTCTTGGAAACACCTTTATTGAAAAGTAGAGAATCGTGATGTAGTTTTTTTGTGTATTCAAGTGACATGTTCTAACCTTCTTTGATCTGTCTTCTGCGGTTACAAGACCTGAAGAGAACTTCTGGAAAAACACCCTGGAATTAAAAAAATTATTTGAAAAATTTCAGCTTGTTTCAGAATTAGTTGATAATTATTTTATTGATATCAAACTATCACTTGACTTGATATACATATTTCTTAATTAATTTTTAATGTAATTAATGTGCTGCGTGACGTACAGGACCACAGCATCCTGTACGTCACGCAGCACATTAATTACATTAAAAATTAATTTAAAAATTTGGTCAGAACTAAAACTTTCCACAAATGAACTAGCCCATAATAGCCACAGACTCATACCAAAAGATAGCCATATAAATAATATCATCAATTATTTATTTCTTGTTTAAAGTCTCTGAATGTCCCGTAAGTCACAATCCAAATAGCTTAGACCTGCCCTCCAACAGACTTAAAGTTTAATTCAGGGCTTTCAAGACTATTGAATTTTCACAACATACTGACTATCAGTACTTTGTGAACAACATATTTACCATTTCAAATCAAATCTTGCATTGTACCTAAGACTAAGGGTGTAATTGGGCTGTAGGAGGTATTTCAGAAGAGGCTTGACTGGCTGTGCCATATTGTGAAACCAGGGGGACTGTTTTACAAGGACTAAGATCAATTTTAAGTTGGACTTAACTATGGCAGACAGCTCATGCCACTGATTGCTCTCACCATTTACTGGCATTGTTTTCTCAAGGGACGTACAAATCTTAGTCACAGATCTAAAGAATTCAAATTTTTTGGTAATTAATTATTGAAAGAACAGGTATTATCTAAATATCATAATGGTGAGAGCAACCGGTGGCATGAGCGACCTGACACATTTAAGTCCAACTAAAGTATATCTTAGTCTTTGTGAAAAACTCCCCAGGAGCCTTATGCTCTTTCATCATTACAGCAAGCATACACATACTTTGCACAGATTGCCAGGCACATGCAACATGTCGGCAACAAGTGATATATTTCAAGATGCCACATGGCAGCCCAACATTAGTCTGCGAGCACAGACCCTAATTTGACACTTTATCAAAAAATAATTGTGCCATGAGAGAAGCCTAACCTACTGGTTGTGTCAATATAGGTCAGGAGCAGCTACAGTACATGGCCTATGGTAGTCTTATAGTGCAGACTCACTTTTACGACTGACCAGGGTTTGTGCTTGCAGACTAGCCCAACCTCACTAACCTTTTTGTCAGAATCACATCCTACGATTATCTTGCTATCCCTACCTTGCAATGGTACTGCAGTGTTGGTAGAGTTTGTCAGGGTGTGTGCCCTGGGGTCCGTCACACTGTCCCCTCTCTTTCATCTGCTCTAGTTTCTGCACGGCGGTGCTGACCACGAAGCGGCAGAAGTCTGTATTCTCTCTGAGGAGATCTAGACCCTCTTGATGGGAGGGCATCTCATCACTATGGCAACAAGACAGGATTATGAATTTATTAATCACAAATATATACATACAATTAAGGGAATGTTTTATAAGAAGCAAGCTGTAATTCTGCCCTCTCTACTACCTGAATAGTTACAAGGAATTTAACAAGCATGAGACGATTTTTTTTTTCTTCAAAATTGTATTAAAGGTCGTCTGTACTAGTTTGGCCTGGAGGGATTAGACCTATCTCATCAACTCAACTCTCAATTAACATAAGAAAAAAAGGATCATGGGGAACCAACAGTCACCGATTGGGCATTGTTTTCTATTTAGAGGGAGCTAGTAGCTACAAGTAGTACAGTGGGGCTTTAAGGGAATTTTCTTGTTTAACCAATTTGAGGTGTTTCGAGTACGGACCCTATTTGAATTTGAATTTACTACCCTGTTTAATAATAAACCGCATTGCTCTGAATAAAGTCTTGAGAGAGTACATGCTTTATCAACATCGATTTGTATCCAAAGGGTTGTATCACAGTGCAAACCAAGTTCTTCATGTTTTCATTACTGGGCAATCTCAGCAACTCCTATATAAAATTCAGAGTATGGAAATTTGTCATAATACATGTTCAAAACCTACCTGTAGAGGGCAGCACATATGTTAGCCAGACCCGCCATGGAGAGCAAACTCTTGGGTGATTTAGTGCCTCCTCCTCCTCCTTTCCCCTTGCTACTCTTCTCTCTCAAGATATCCGCAATCTGATGATACTTCTTATAAAGGGGTAGCAGCTTGTTCACGTCATCAATCCTGCATGGGGTCGACAATTGAAGGTGATATAAAGCATTTCATACCAACAACTAAAGTGGTTGAATGCAATAACTATACCCTAAAACACTGGAGGAGAAAGTATGAAAGGTTATTATCAAAGTGTACCAATCGCCAAACAATATTATGTTCTGTATGATAGTCGTTCAATGCCAAATACGAGCTAGAAATATTGCTTCTATCAAGAGAGTTTGGAACTTTCCATACACTCTCAGTTAACACATAAAAGCAAATTATGAGTAGCTGGCGATGTATCAATCACAAATGGACTTACTTGTAAATTTCTTGCGATAAAATAATTGCAATTGGACTTACTTGTATATTTCTTGTGATGAATCAATCGCAATTGGACTGAATTCAATACATGGGAGTTATCATTTTAGCTCATACGATTGAAGATTTCATGAATTATGTATGCCAATATCTGTTTGATTTTTCTCAAGTCCCTCAGTGTCTCTATAAAACTCTCTAATAATAATAAAAATAACAATAATAATAGTGACACTAATAAAAATTATAATAATACAATACATTATTGACACCTGTAAAAACTTATATTCATTCCACCTCACTTGATATAAATATTTTTGATTCATGACTTTATCTATGGTATGTTTGATTGATTTTTGATTGTTTCTGTTTTCTGTCCACTCAAAATTATTTTATTGAATTTGTCTTTTTGTATGAATGTATAATTATGTTGTTATGTGTATCCATATACAGTCAAACCTGGTTTAGCGACCATCTGTCTACAAAGACCACCTGTCTACAAAGACCACCTGTCTACAAAGACTACCTGTCTACAAAGACCACATTTTCCCCCTTGAAAATGGTTTCTCATTGAAACATGTATTATTAAAGGAACCTGTCTACAAAGGCCACCTTTTGTGTTTCCCTTGGGCGGTCGCTATAGACAGGTTTGACTGTAGCACAAATTTCAATTGTTAAATGGCCAATAATTATGAAACTTATGAACCTTATGCAGTCTTCTCTTTGAATAATTTCATCCCTTGCCTTTGTCAGACCTACTTGAATTGTGATGCTTTGGACGTTGTGAAGACATACTCCATCAGGACCTCATGGATGCCCAGTAGGAGAATCGCAAACAGGTTGTTCCTCACGCCGACTCCGCTGGTGGTCGAGAAGTCTGCAGACTTGTCCTTAACAAAGAAAGAGGGTCAATCAATCAATTACATAAACTACAATCATGATATGCCCCATCTGATATTAAAGGTAATACAAAGTTTGGGGATGGGGTAATGAATTTGATTCAAATGAACAAATTTGAAGCATACATATGATTTTACAATATTTAATGATCGGTGTCGCAGTTGAAATCGAGTATAAACTTAAAGTGATGAAATTGTCAACAATAAACTCTTTATGTTGTATAGTCCCCTCTCAAGACTGATATTACTTTAGCTTAAAACAAAGTTTCTTGATTACAATCGACAGATTTTATATTCCTGTTTGGAAATTATATATCAGAACTGCATATTCTGAGATTTTCATGGTCGCAGCTACCATGGAATGGCCTGAAATTTACCAGGAGCACCGGTAAATTAAGATTATTCAATTTTCTCATAAGCAGAAGTGTTTTAGGAGCTAAATCTCCAGGGGGATCTAAATACATCAAAATTTTAAAGAATTACTATCCATCCAATTTTCAAAATTTCCCAAAACTTTGCATTGCCTTTAATGTACTGCACTGATATTCATTCAAATGATACACTCTCACTCTGTGACCATGTATCAGGCCTGTTATCCAGGGATCTTGCAAGCGCCTAACACCCTTGATCCTTATACATGGCACAGAGGACTTCAGAAAGAGAATAAAACTAGATGGAATTTTGACTGATTAGATTTTAGGGTCACCAGGTCAAAGGTCATGGGACTCATAACGTATGACTATAAATAGCTTGTGAATGCATTATCATTAAAACCGAAAGATGGATTACAATCTAACTTGAATTTTAAAAATTGCTGCCGTTTTGGTTTGGAAAGTTGCACTATGGCGGAGGCATCATTTTTGACATCATTATCATCATCATCATCATCATCATCATCATCATCATCATCATCATCATCATCCTCATCATTATCCTCCATTCTCCTCTTGCTCCTTCTCCTCTTCCTCATCATTCAGAGATCATGCAGTTACCTACCACATGAAAGTCCTCCAGCTCACAGGCCACCATCCTATCCGTCAGGGACACCATCATGGTTTCCAGTTTCCGAAGAACCTCCTCCTTGTCAACATCATCATCATCATCAGGTTCTTCATCCCAGTCCTCCCCGCCTCGTCGATTTGATGATGCCAGCATCTTGCATCTTGTAAGGCACTGGACAAGGCTCTGGAGCAAATGAGCCTAATGGAAAATAGACAGAAATAAGACTTTTTCACAACTGATTTTAAAATCAATCAATCAATCAATCAAAAGAAAGCAATCTAAATAAGTAAAACAATCCCTGTGAGAAATGTTTAAAAGCAAGTTATCTGCAGGCTACTGCAATTTCTGTCTATCATAAAATCCACAAAACTCAAACAAACAACGGAAGCAAGTGTACGTATTGATTCATTAAATTGCACCCCATCCCATTTTTTCCAACAAACCACATGATCTGCTAATAGCGAAATGAATTTAGGTTTTCTTTCACCATCCCTTTACTTGGTCTTGAACTGGCACAGTTGCACTCTCTATCATTCCATGAGCATTTTTTTCTTTCCTCTATCCTCCCTACTCACCAAAGGCTCAGCCAAGAAGACATTGGGACCCTGAGCTGTGATACAGGGTTGAAGTTTGAGTGGGGGCTGGATGTCTTCGTCAGCCTCGTAATAAGCCTTGAACTGACGTTGGAGCATGTCTGTGATCGCTCCCTGAAGTTTGGTGTTGCGGCATAACACTTCATAGAGGCCCTGTGAAGTAAAGAATTAGAATGCCACAGTAATCTTTGAATTGACATTGGAGCATGTCTGTAATAGCCACTTGTTATCTGATTTTAAGACATAGCACTTCATATAGACCCTGTCAAGAAACAAAGAATACTGAATTTCATATTTCTTCTGGTTTGTCCTTTTTCAGAATACCCAACTGAACACTTTCTCTTGTTCTGCTTTTCTCATCCTCATCTGTTTTAACTTTTTCCATCTACCGGTATTCACTTAGCTCCCTTCATACTTTTTCTTTCCTAATCCTTTTCGGACATAGCTTTTCATTTTCTCTCTTTTGGTCCTCTTTCCCTTCCTTTTCGCCTTCTCTTCTTCCTCTTTTATTTTCTATATTGCTGTCCCGTTTTATGAAACAAATAATGCGCTGCTAAGTTTGTCTGTTGGGTCATGAAGTGCATTCTGTGCATTAGTGATAATAACGCACTTGCCATACGAGTGCATGCATTATCACTATGTGCACGGACGATTAAACATCGTGCACTCTCCAGTCCCAGCACACTCTCAACAGGGCATTGTTTGTATACTAAAGCCCTCACCTCATAGAGAACAAGTCTTATATCAGCCTGTTGAGTGAGGCACCTCCTAAGATTCCCCAGAATCTCCATGCATACAATAGCTTCATAGTTACTAGCTTGGTTGCTACCTCCATGGATGTCCACTTGGATCTGAAAAGACAAGAACCAGTCAACATGTTCATTCCAAGATGTCCTCAATGTGTTTGCCATTTTGACTAATCTATGAAAAAATTAGCACTACAATACAACTACAAAACCCACTTTTCAGATCCACCCGGGCTAAACAAACTTTGGCAAGACTTGTAAAGGAGTAGGCTCTAGGGGGTACGGCACCAAAACTGTGGATCACACGGTTCCCTGTTTGAATCCTGCCACGGCACTAATTGGCAAGATAATAATCTACATTGCCACTCTCAATCCAGGTGTACTAACTGGGTACCTGGAAGGAATTTATTGCTTGAATGTTTTAGCACCTAAGTGCAGCTGGAGTATAGCCAGGATTATAATACTATTTTGTGGGCACCTTGAGCAACCCCTGGGATGGATATGTGCCCAATATACAAGTAGCTATTCCATGTAGTATTATTATTATTGTTATTACTATCATTACATCTGGCATGGATAACCACAAAAGACCTTGAACCAATGGAGGAATGAGTTCCTAACCCTTGGTTATGAAAGAAAAGCCAACAATATTAGGATAACTACTGTGCACTTGTATAATGACTTCATGTTGATCCATTACAGTATTTCTGACTAGCTTGACTGAATGTGCAGACCACCAGACACTCCGAAATGCTTCAAGACTTATCAATCTAATATCTATCTATCTATCTATCCATCCATCTATCTCTATCTGTTTATCTATCCATCTAACAATCTTTCTATCTGTCAAGCTATAACTATACACAAACAAACCTCACTAGATGCAGATCACATACTGTAATTATGACTAGCCTAGCTCATGGGCAGAGTACCCATCTCCCTCCCTCCCTCCCTCCCTATCTATCTATCTATCCATGTAAACACACACACCTGACTTGATGTAGATCCCATGCTGTAGCCCTGACTTGCTTGACTCATGGGCAGACTACCAAACACTCGGAAATGCTTCAAGATCTGGAGGTAACCTAGAACAGCAATCTTCCTGGCTTCTCCTTGCCTGCACAATTAAGAAAGTGAGATGGAAAAAAAAAAGAAATTTTCCTGTTTCAAGTCACTAAACAGAAGAAAATCATGTGCCCTAAGTTTGCACAGGAATGATAACTCACGGAAATTTGACTCAACATAGTTGATGCTAAGATAATTTTCAGTTTCAGTTTGATGTTTTCATCCTTATAGACCTAGGTAAATATCACCCAAAGTAATTTCAAAAGAGTAAGGCAAAGGGGAAAATAGTGAGTATCAATACCCCTCAATTTAGTAAGGCATGCATCTGTAGAGGTGGTGTGGTCTAGTGGATAAGTCATCCGACTGCAGATCGCAAGGTACAGGGTTCAAGTCCCGCCACGGCACTAATGTTCATTTGCAAGACGTTAATCTACATTTGCCACTCTCCACCTAGGTGTTAAACGGGTACCCGGTAGGATGCGAAAGTTAATGTGGTAAGATGAGCAAGTGTGCGCTTGTAAAATGACTGGGTGAAATGCTCCCCAAGGAGTTGAAAATGTGCATACATTGTGTGCGGGTAAGCCTGAATCCAATGACAGGGTAATAATATGTACTGCGCCTAGAAACAAAGAATTAGGCACATTATAAATGTGAGCTACTATCATTATTATCTATGCCTTAAAAAAACAACAACTACAAGATCACCTGGAAAACATAGCCTTACGGAGGACCAGCATAAGAGAATCCTTGAGTGTCACGTTGAGTCTCATCAGGGGCTGGAAGGCCTTCAGGAGACCCTCTGCAGTGGATGCGGGCAGGTAGGTGAGGTAGTCAAAGGCCTCTCGCACCTTACCCATACAGTCTAGGACAGTCTGGGGAGCCGAGGTCACCATGCTGGTAAGTAGCTCTGAAAGGTCGATAGATCAGGTCAAAGGTCAATGTGATCGTGCACAGACATTCAAACTACCGGATCGTCAATCTCAAAGTATTCCATGAATACATTGAAACCATATGAAATGCTGTAAACTTATTGCAAAGAATAAACTAAATAAAATCGTCCTGAAGTCTGGGAAGACAAGGTCACCATTCTGGACAGCAGGGGGCAACCGGGCAAGTATACATATTGGGTCAAAGTTCATTAAAGTAAATTGACATTTAAAAACAGGATTGACATGTAACTTAACCATGTCATGAGTACCTTCTTCTTATCAAAAATTTCTATGAGTATCAGTGTACGATCCAGAATAATCTTTCATCAATTCTTGTGTAGTAACTAGACGGCTAGAAATGTTGTAAAAATGCCCTTTTTTTCCCCAATGGAATCTCTCTCTTATGGGTCAAAGGTCAACTATTAGTGTAGACCTACTGATGTACTGAGAGACGGAGCCTGCCGTCCTGGTGACCACCCTGTTGAGGATCTGCTCCAGGATACTTGATCGGATCCCATCTTGTGACTTGAAGAGATTGAGAAGGATGTCTCTTCCTAGCTGACTGGCCTGCTGGTTGGGGGTGGATGGAGTACCAGGTCCACCCTCTGTACCGACAAAATAGCAGATGTATGGTCAGTTTACACAAGTTATGTGGAGAAGGGTACAGAATTTGTGTCAAATTTCTCAATTTTTTGTAGTTTTGATTGCTCAGAAATAATAGAACTTTTAACAATTACACAATTATAATTACACAACTACATTGTAGTACTAAGTTTACTTGTGGGGTTGCAATTTTTAACAATGTGCTGGATTTAGTGACTAAATTAAGATGAAGTTATGGACAATGAAAATATATTTGAGATATGTATCTTTCAGTATTAAACTTACCTACTGCCTTTCCACCGAATGGTCCTGGTTTTGGTCCAAACGAGTCCATGAGCGTGAAACCCAGCATCACCAGTCCATGGATCACATGATCCCATCCATACATACTGTTACATATAAAGGAATTCTTTTTATTTTTTATTTTTTTAAAGAATAAGATATGTCATCGAAGTAATGCTTCCATACCATTTGAATGATGCCTTACAGACAGTCATGTCTTCTTCGTTTTATAAACATTGTATATGACTGTAAGATCACAATATGTTTTGCAAGCTGAATGTCAAAATCTGAAGAAAAGTGACATTCAACAGCTTTATTTCTATTTTGATCCAACAATCTTTTATCACGATGTTGTTGCATCTCGTATTAACCACATACATGTTTAACCCTCCAAAAAAAATTAAATTACCCAAGAATCCATATTCAAAAGAAAATCTGAGAAGACTCATGTTGCGAGATTCCTCCTGACAAGTGTCCCATATTTCTCTAATCAATTAATGAGAAAGAGCCTCCCATCTAAGGTACACCCTCGGGCTCTGTTAGTCACCCAATTCATACTTATACACCCCTTCATGGTTGAGGCCACCATTTTAATTTGCGAGTATACCTTCCAGCATCAATGTTTTCAGAGGCGCATGTATTGTTGCTTCACTGCCTGCACTGCGCTTCGCATGCTGCACAAAATAAGTTACTCGCATTATTTACTCACAATTTAAACTGGCACGCATTATTTACTCGCGATTTGAAAATGGCGCCCATGACGGCGCATGTGCACTCTCGTAACCATGAAAGGGTGTATTCAAGGCTTTTCGTAAAATAATATGACGTACATCTTAGGAATAATTATTGAACAGTTCCAAAACTATCATTTCTAGAGGTGTCGTGGATGAGTGGATATGTCACCGGACTGTGGATTACAAGGTCCGCGGTTCAAGTCCCACTGCGGCACTAATGTCCTTTGGCAAGACATTGATCTTCATTTGCCACTCTCCACCCAGGTGTTAAATGGGTACCCGGTAGGATGTGAAAGCTAATGTGCTTAGATTAGCAAGTGTGCGCTTGTAAAAATGACGCCTGGCTGGAATGCTCCCCAGGGAGTGGAGAATGTGCATACATTGTGTGCGGGTAAGCCTGAATCCGATGACCGGAGTAATAATATATATATCTGTAAAGCGCTTTGATAGGGTCCACCTGAAAAGCGCCACATAAGAAATATTATTATTATTATTATTATCATTTCTAACATGGCCAAGGACCTGACAATTTAGTTTCCCTGACCTTCATATGATAGAGATTTGTTCTGAAATTAAAAAAAAAAAACAAGTATTGAGAGCCAGAAATTAAAAAAAAAAAACAAGTATTGAGAGCCAGAAATTGCTGGGTACCTGTTTTCAACCGTTTCCAAGAGAAGCTTGACGACATTGCTTCCAGCTGGTACAATATCTGTCAACATGAGAACGACGATGATGGTAATGATGAAGGTTATTCTTGATGACCCTAAAGGGATTGGGTATCTTTGTCTCAGATTATAAACAAAATCCAGGATTTGGCTCATGCTGTAATCACAATTATAAACCCTTAGTCCAGTCAGGAATCCCATGACTTTCACAAGCCGATTGCCTGTCTGATTATCAAGTTTTCCTGATTGGAAAATTCATGAATCCAAAAACGTTTTTTCACAAAGGTTTTTATAACACTAGTCCATTGGGGGCAATGTGTATGGTAAAATCGGTCACTCAAAGAATTTTACTTTTTTGAAGCAATTCATGATCATTTTGAAGCACAATTTTTTTAGGGCTTCAATATTACACCATGTCACAGACACCAATATCACGTAGGGCCATGCATCTTAGATTTAACATTATTAAACGATGCCTTTAGAGCTGACAGATATAGCCATGCCAAATATGATTCATCAGGTGATTAACATTAATGCTTCCTAATTATCACCAATGTTAAATCCTCTTTCGATCTATAACACTGTTATATGTTGTTGAGACCAAGGGCCTATGGAAAGAAACAAGCATAGTTATAGTACTTATATTTACATGTATGTCTGTCAAATATTTGATATGTCCACATATGTAAGACTTACAATGTTTGAGGCTGCGGCTGAGGAATAAAAACATACCTGCAATCCATGGGGAATCTTTCTGTCTTCTGGCATCTTTGAGACTCTTCAAGATGGTAGACTTTAGAAAGTCAAAGATCTGGATAAACATTGAAGAAGTTTGAATAATTATATCACATGCATCATTTATTACCATAATCATAAGTTTCATAACTATTATATCTATCTTTGCAATCAACATTACTCTCAAACTACAATATTGAATGTGACCAAGTTTTTAAAGATAAATTTGATCGTTTTACAAAATACTGCGGGATGGAATCACCTAATAAACTTTTTGAATAATGATCTCTGACCATTATCCTTGAACTAGATAAGAACGAGGGAGCTTCAAATAATGCTACAAACGGATAAAAACGTTCTGTAAACATTTTCAAAGTTAGGCAAACTAAACGTTTCATAAACAGTTATTGCAGATACAAGAAATAAAGATTTATACATTTGCTTAACCCGAAATCCAAATTTTGTATTTGTATCGCCTTACGGTAATAGGGCGCTTTAGTAACGAGACGGTACGCACAGGAGACGGAGTGTTTAACCAACTGTGACGGGTCTCGCACTCTTGTTACCGTCGTGATATTTAAGTGCTTTCGCTGTCTGCTAAA
>BEXV01001475.1:1927-14218 GCA_003118195.1 Hemicentrotus pulcherrimus
CCCCCCCCCCCCTTTAGCGACGCCCCTGCCTAATCCGCTGAACGAAAACGTCCATCTCTGTTGTTATTTGGTTCATTCCTAACACACTTTCTTTGGTATACAGAAGCCCATTTTTTTTGCTGCACAGTACGTGTGTGCGGACATCTTTGCACGTTCCACTTTCCAAACTGTATTAATTTTTTGGCCTTGGTATTGGTCTTTGAGTTTTAAACCTTGGCCCTTCTAGCCAACAAAGGTTGGTCATGGCTGCAACACTCACAATATATATAATTTTAAGCATAATTCCGGAAGCCTTTCATAGAGTTTGATTGAAATATGGATTGTTAAAAACAAACCTCCTGAATAACAAATGGCGCCGGCATCGTTTATATGATCACAGTAATCTCCGATCCCTGGATGAGCACAGTCAGCCAGATTGTCTTCAGTCCCATCACAGTTGACATAATTTAGAAGAATACGACCCGAGCCCTGACCAAACCTAGCAGATCCCGGTGCTTCCAAGGCTACATCAAACCCCAGCATTCTACAAACCACCCTCGCGTCTCTCAGGTCCCATAAATAATCACAGATAGTTCCCCAGGATCTACCATACATGACCTCTACTCTGCCTTCAGCATCGTTAGATCCATCGACAAGACGAACTTGAAATGGATTCGGATGGGCTAGTGAGAAAAAACTATTTTTTTTACTTATCATTTTTCACATTTTGCGAATCTTTATTTTTTAAAAATTGATAATTTGCCTAACTACAAATGAATATAAAATCAAGTGCAAATTGCCAACAATTCGATGTTTTCTCTATAATTTTATCAGTTAAATATAAAATATGTTTGTTTTTTTGCCACCAATCAGACTCGGGATTCGAGTGGCTAAATTAAAAAAGAACAATTGAATGAACTAAAGCGAACTTAATATACATATATTGATATGTGTATAGTTCTTAAATGCAATATGACTGCATTTTTAATAGTCAACATTCAATAAATGCGTAGAAACGTTGTCAAAGTCAAACGCCAGCATAAAATATGATAAAACCTTCACTATCACTTTTCCGAACGGAAACGTTAGATTTTAGTAATCGATTTTGTTGAAATAATGGAAAGAACTAAATTCAGGCCTTATTAGCTCCCAAAAAGAAAATCGTGATTTGTTCTTTATGCCTTTAAAATTCCGACTAGTCGATTCCTCATGTCCAAAATGGTTTTTACCTCCTGAGTAACACACGGCGCCCCCATCTCTGTGATGCCCACAGGAGGAGGTGGTCCATATACTTGGACAATCAGCCTAGCTCTCTTTGTTCCATAACATTCGACACCAATAATATCACCAGAACCCTGACCAAACCGGGCTGATCGTGGCGCAGCCAAGGCACCGTCGAACCACAGCATTCTACATATTACCCTTGCGTTTAACAGATTCCAGAATAAATCACTACAAACGGTCATCCACGATCCACCGTACAAGACCTCAACTCTTCCTTCAGCATTGATGGAGCAATTTATAAGACGTATATCTGGTAGAAGACCGTCGATGAGTTTCCGCAAAGTTGCATTTATTTGTTCATGTATATTATCCAAAGTGGTTCCTTGTAACGTAGAACGAAAATAAGAATTAACATTTTTTCTGAAAAAGATCGTTGCCTCTCAAATTATTTGAAAATAAGTACAAATCAGGTTATTTTGATCGTGAAACTGTGATATCTCACAGGCGCTTTGCAGGACCTTTCTTTTTCTTTGGAGGGGGGGGGGGGCAGCGGATAAACTAGTTTCCAGACTGCTGACATTTGTCCTACGAGCTAGGAGTTTCTCTGTGAGACTGTTTTTCATTTATATGTGAATGAATTCTTCGTGGAAAAAGCAGAAACTTAAAGATATAGGTTGATAGAGTTTTTTGAAAAGCCGGACCAAGTTCAGGTCATTCATAATATTTTATGTGATAACACGGAGTCTTTCTACAAGATATCTCGCCAATTATACCCAGAACGACTGGTTGAGAGTAACTAGACACTAGACCTTTCATCACTTGCGGGATCTGAGTCACAATTTGTAGGTAGGAATTGAATTCCACTGTTTGATAGATTAATGTATTAAAATATATGGTGAACAGAACCCAATTCAGAACCCGATACAAAAGACCTGACTTTCTTAACTAAAAAAAAAAAAATAATAACAACAATAATATTATTTAATTTTCATATAGCGTTTAATACAAATGTCTCTAAGCGCTTTACAAATATACTTTCACCCCGGGCATTGGATTCAGTGCTTGCCGAACACAATCGTTCGAAATAGGCAAAAAATAACTCAATGAAATTTCAAGGAATTATTCACGGATGGGAGTGTGAATATTAATTCTCTCGCAAGTACGGAAAAAAGCAGACAGCTGACATCTCTTGCATGCTTGTCTTATAACCTCAGGCTAGTCAGTCGTTCCTCTTTATGCCTCATGTGAAATATCCATTTCCTAGAGACCTACATCCGTCAAAATGCCTATTACCTTTTTTCATAGTTGAAGAACCATTTTCGCGGGAAAACATTTCACACTATTGTATCCACAAGTATCCACAATGTTTTTCAAAACATAGCATAGAAATGTTGAATTCTTCTTTATCCAATAAATGGGAAAGTTCTCTCTCGATAACAATTGACGGCATTGCAAATAGGAGATTACGAAATTACGATCATTAGATCATCCCAGTTACAAAAGATAATCATAGAAATACATTTTTATCTGATATCATTTGATTTCCTGACGACCGATAATCAACCTGTTCGAAACGTCGAGCCACTCCCGCCACCCATCCTCTCCAATCGNATAAACTAGAGACTGTTTTTCATTAATATGTGAATGAATTCTTCATGGGAAAAGCAGAAACTTAAAGATATAGGTTGATAGAGTTTTTTGAATAGTCGGAGCAAGTTCAGGTCGTTCATAATATTGTGTGTGGTAACATGGAGCCTATCTACAAGATATCACGCCAATTGCACCCAGAACGACTGGTTGAGAGTGGCTAGACACTAGACCTTTCATCACTTGCGGGATCTGAGTCACAATTTATTGGTAGGAGGTGAATTCCACTGTTTGACAGATTATTGTATTAATGTATACCGTGAACAGAACCCAATTCAGAACCCAAAACAAAAGTCAGACCTGACTTTCTTAACTAAACAAAATTTAGCCAATTGTTCGAAATAGGCAAAAAATAACTCAATGAAATGTTTAGGAATTATTCATGGATGGAAATGTAAATATTAATTCTCTCGCAAGTACAGAAAAAGGCAGAAAGCTGACATCTCTTGCATGCTTGTCTTATCTCCTTAGGCTAGTCAGTCGTTCCTCCTATTTACACGTGAAGATATTTCGAAAGGTAATGCCTCATGGAGAAATATCCATTTCCTAGAGACCTACATCCGTCAAAATGCCTATCACCTTTTTCATAGTGGAAGAGCCATTTTCGCGGAAAAACATTTCACACTATTGTATCCACAATTTTCCATTAAAACATAGCATAGAAATGTTCAATATTTCTTTATCCAATAAATAGGAGAGTTCTCTCTCGACAATAATTGACGGCATTGCAAATAAAAGATTACGAAATAACGATCATTAGATCCTCCCAGTTACAAAAGATATTTATACAAATACTTTAAAAAAAAATATATTTTACCATTTTATCTCCTGTCGACCGATAATCAACCTGTTCGAAACATCGAGCCACTCCCGCCACCCATTCTCTCCTATGGGCGCTATAGTTCTCCTTACGCGGAAGGTAGGGACAACAGTATAATCAGGACCACTCCGTCTAGCTACAATCAGCAGGATCAGGATTCCTTTAGACATTTAGTAATGAGCCGTTGATAGAAGAGGGGGAGCCATTTCTCGTACCTTTGAAAGAACAAAGTACAACACTCTTGCATAGCTAGCCTGCCGGGTAACCATACGCTACAAGTAGCTACGTTCATCCAGTAGGGTATGCATCGCCAAGGTAAGATATATAAAGGTTGATGTGGGGCTGGACCTGCACCCAGCTGTAGAGGTCGCTGTTGCGTTCAGGTTTTACATTCATAAACACTTATGCTAGGTTTGCACCATGTTCCCGAAACGTCGTGAACTTTCAGATTCCTTATTGACCACATTGCGAGACAAAGATAGCACTAACGATATTATTTTTGAGACAATGTACTTGTTTGCATAATTTCTTCAATATTGCATCTGTATTATAAGTGGAAACTAGTTCTTCCCTTTCACCCTTTCTCTTTGAATTTATGTATGTAATAATCGTATTAGCATGTAATAGCGGCGTGAGTTTGTTGGGAGTGTTCAGTGCAGTTCACCTTTTTTTCTTGCTGCCTCTTGGACCCTGTTCTTGTGAGAAACGGCTGGAATCAGCCACGAGCTGTCCCTCAAAGGTTCTTTTATGTCGAGAAATTCTATATTTGGTAAAAAAATAACGACGATATTGCAACTTTTTTTACTAGTTGTCGGTAACCTCCGGGAAAGCACTCTCAGACAAACGCATCAGCCTGAACGAAGGAAAGTCATCGCATCGAAGTATTCGAGTTTCAGATGGGTTGTCACGCAAGTCATAAACCGACGTCAGTTGCGTTATAGCACAGGAAGTGCAACAGAAACTGAAGTTTATTCTTATCTCATCTGTACTTTCGCTTTTGAACGAATGTGGATTTATATCAATTGCCTATGATAGGGCATCATATTCCATTAAATATATTGTATACAGGCCTATGGAGTGCGGGACCGTGATGTTAAAAGTGGTAGTACTTTTTCCTGAAAAGCAATGTCTAGCTTACAATTCAACACCCAATTGCTTGTAAAGTGGTCTCACCCCGACCCCCTTTCTCTCTCCCCTCTCACACTCTTTACATTTCCCTCAAGTTAAGTCGCAGCTTTTCCTACCTGATTTCCACTTTTTTTATTACAACAAAATATGGTAGCGTCAAGTTTTAATATTGCAAAATGTATTTCACATCTGCACAATCTACCCATGGATTTCCACGCGACTCTCTAATATGTATATAATTAGTATACAAATATTGCATACCTCGTCGTTCAAAATAACATAATGAATGAACCATGTATTTTATCGGTATATTTCAAGTTTTGACAAGTTGATGACACGAGGTAAATTCTGAATTTTGGAGGTGAATATATGTTATTGGGAACAACGAATTGCATGCTATGCATGTTAAATATGATTCAGGTACATTGGTAATGACGACACTTTGGAATAAGGGCCACCCTTTACATGCGTCAAGCTATTGGTTAAGATGAGAGCACTAAAATCAATGGGTACGCACAGGGCAAAGAGGAAAACAGTCTAACTAACTTTAGCACGCGTAATACAGTTCCCAAAACGTGGTTACGTTGCACGCTCGCCCACAAAATAGAGATATCCCATGCTCCGGCGTTCAAGTTCAACAATGAGGCTATATTTTACCGAGACAGCAGGCTGAGGTTAAGATATAATGGCTCGAGGCACATTCTACATTTTGAAGTGATTATATACTAAATGCATGCAGTATTTGCAATATAAAATTGAGGGTATTTTCGACCTCTTGCCTTACTCCCTTGGATCGAGCCTTGAGTCTTTTGTATGCGTTATACCGTGATAAAAAGGTTGTTATATTTTGCAAAGTCGTAAACATTATAACAATATATTGACCTTTATAGCCAAATACTCACTAACGGAAAAAAACAAACAAAAGAAAGAAACATACTGCCAAGGAGCCATTACTGTTATTTTGAAAGCAAGATAGGTACATTTAGCTGCGATGTTAAGCCTGACTAGTTATTCCTTTTATTATCGATTGGACAAATACATACTGTGAAAATTATTTGGATGAATAAAAGGGAATGACATATGATTATTAATAATCTCTGTTCTTCTCTATTACATATGATGATAGTGATAGAGGCAATCGAGTACAGTCAATATCTAAGTAGTTTGATATGACACGTCCATAACAACAGTAGGAACGCAATATGATTGATACGATTTTATTTGTTTTCCTCATTGTACATTCCTTGCTATGTCGAACATTTTGCTCTTTTTTGGTCAAGCAATTACACTCGTCAATTTATTTACAATCAAATGATTATTCGTTTATCACAAAGAGGTAAATTTACAGAAAATATATGATATACTTTCTATTTTGTACCCAAATCCTTCATTGTTTTAATCATTGTTTTAATCATTATTTCAACACTGATGACGTACTTGTCGTTTAACCTGACATTTACATGAAAGTCTGTATTACTGTCATACATTTTGACTTGAACGATATTACACAATGGAGAAAAAAACCCTATACATTTCTGACAGTGTCTAATCTCCGAGTTGGTTTAGATCAGTGGTTTGAAGATAAGTTTAATCATTGGACATGTCCATTGAATTGAAAAATGGTTTAGAAAAAACAGTTGCGTGTAATAGTAATAAAATCGGCATTAATCGTCATTGAACTGAGATCGTATGGAACTAAAGAGGATTTTAATTTACTTGCCGAATTTATGATCGCCATTAATAATTAAATTTGACATCACTTTCAGTTTTCCATCGTACTGAAGCGGAAAAATCCTCTTCGACCCTGGTGATTTGTTACCACTAAAATACGACTCTCATTCGATAATCTTTTATGTCAGCACCCTTGTGTACGCCCTTACAAATGACGAATACGTGCATTGGCAACAACTGAACCCCTTCTCATAAGTGTCTAATTGTATCGTTTATCTTATGTATATTTTACCCGCAGTTGTCATGTCCATATATTTATGGTAATAATCCCGTGATACATTTTTTTTCTTTTTTTCACGGCAGCCTCCAGTCTTTTATTTAAACTCTTAGAAACTTCAGGAGTTTTTTGAGGTGCAGTTTTATTTATTTGCACATTGGTTAGTGTTTTCGCTCGAGTCTGTTTCGGAGTTCCCTTCTCACGGGAGCAGATATCCATCAAGGTCCACATCTTTCCCCGCTGAGGGTGTTTGGTAGACAGTTTTCATGTCGGTATACTCATGATTCGATTTATCGTCACGAAATTGATCATCCGTCGCTGCCACTCCATCATCCGATATTTTGTCCCTGGTCGGAAGGATATATCCATCGAGATCAAAGTCTTTTTCATCGTCGGGTGTTTCATAGACGGTATTCATGTCCATACATTTATGTGGTTCTCTTCGTTTTGTGTACTGCGAGAGATTCAGATCTGCTTTTCCGTCATCATCTGTTACTATATTTGTTTCATAATCATGATGAATCATACCGGATTTTCGTCTATCCGGTAACCGAGGTGGGGCGTTCAGGTCTTGATAAACTGAGTTAAGCAAAGTAGCTTCCATATAAATATCGGCGTTTACATTTTTCGCGGCCCTTCTTTTTGTAATTCTATGAAGACAGTACCAGCAGGACAATATCAGAATGATGGTTAACAATAGAACGCAAAGCCCAAGAAGAAATATCTTTGGAAGTTCTGACAATAGACTAGGCCTTGCATTCAAGTCCAGATCTTCAATATTAGTCGGGTTCTCCTGATTCCGGGAAATGTTCTGCGTACTTGACGATGCGACTGTAATGTCGTCAGCAGCT
The DNA here is from genome assembly GCA_003118195.1 of Hemicentrotus pulcherrimus. Lineage (NCBI taxonomy): Eukaryota > Metazoa > Echinodermata > Echinoidea > Camarodonta > Strongylocentrotidae > Hemicentrotus > Hemicentrotus pulcherrimus. The sequence goes on from BEXV01001475.1 coordinate 9,525, forward strand.
TTCATCGGATCGTCAGTTGTAGGTGTCGTAACATCAGCCGCGACTAAATGGGAATAGACAGCCATATCTATGACAAAGGTGGAACATCAGATAATTATCGTGAATAAACAATTCACAATATAAAGACATTTCCTATTTTCAAAATATATACGGAAAAAAGAAAAAAAAAACATGGGCTATAATAATGATTATTATAAAGATATGAAAGCGTAGGTGTGTTTAAAGTTTTGAATGAAGTAAGGAGAAAGTTATGCATTTTTTGAAGTAATTCAATCCTTTATTTCTCGTATTTGCGCTGATTCCAGCTTGAATCGTAACTGCTTAATATAGATCGTACGATTCCGTTGCCCTGTGTACGAATATGTGTCTTTATACTGAATTTCTTAAATAATATATGACCTTTTTCCTTGTAAGCAATTCATTGATAATCGGATTCAAAACGTGTCAAAATTATTAAGTTCACTTTGAAAGGTAAAATGAAAGATGATGACTTGATGCAATGTGCGTAAAAGTTGAGTATTGTACCTCTTAAGAGACACGTGACCCCAGCGTCTTCGTTATGTTGGCAGTTGTGCACTCCGAACCCTAGATATGTGCGCAGTCCGCAAGATTGTCTTCCATTCCATTGCACCCGACATGAGACAAGATAATGTCTTTGTACCCCTCGCCAAACTGGGCTGAACATGTTGGCATCGAGGCGTTGCCGAATCCTAACATTCTGCATATGACCTTTACATCTTGCAAATCCCAGCCATCGTCGCAAATAGTTCCCCAGGTGCCGTTGTACCTGATCTCCACTCTGCCTTCAGTACTGTTGGATCTACCCACGAGCCGTACTCCAACAGAGTTTGGATGGGCTAAAACAAAAATGGAATTTCTTTTAGAATAGCCACAAATGTCATATCCTATCCTATCTAGTTCCGTTGTTCATATAATCCTTTTGGATATGCATTTAAACATAAAGTTGAGTTCTGGTCATGTGATTGCATTGTGAAAGAAACAGTGTGGAATCTATTAGAAAAGGTTGATCATCTAGTATATAAGTATTCGTGTGTTTTGCAAGGTTCTGGATTCATCAAAATGATAAGAAATTTGGCCAAATCTTGGCAATGTTACAAGCACTGTACACAGATTGATGTATATGGGACTACACGAGCACATGGCGAAAAAACCTACCCGCGACTTTTACGAGGTTTCATGTCATATTTAGAATATGAAGGCATCTGAAGAGCCATGCTTTTCAAGGAACATGTTAAATCTGATGTTCTTCCACCCTTGCATAATAACAATGATAACGCTCACAAATTATTTTTTACCTCTTCCCAGAACTCAACCTTCTCTTTAAATTAAGTCAATATTTTATTGGAGTTGGAGAGTTTTGTGATAATCTTATCATCCACTATATATGTTTAACCTCCTATCGGAGACATCCCTGCTAGACTTTGCCTTATCGGAGGAGATGTGTCGACGTTTAGTGAAAGTGTCCATCATGCCGATTAAACTGTAACATACATATTTCAAGATAAAGGACCATGACTCCAATAGTGCCTTTTTTATTGGGACCACTCATTGCACCTTCTTTACAAACTCCTCAAACTCCAGCATTCTGCAGACGACCCCCGCGTCTCTAAAATCCCAGCCATTATCAAAGATAGTTCCCCAGGATCCATCATAGAAGACTTCCACTCTTCCTTGAGCTTTGCTGGATCCATCGACGAGCCTTATTTCGAAAGGACTTGGATGGGCTAAGGCAAAGGAAATCAGTAATTGATTATGCAAGCAAAACCAATAAAATGTGAAATAGCACACAAAATGATGGCAAAAGGCAGTTAATTGTAAAGTTATTGTAGTAGAAAAGTTTGGATGGTTTCAATATGATTCTTAATCTAAAGTATTGGTCTCTTCATTGATTAGCAGAGAGAAAAATAGTGGAATCAATAGACTTATTATTATCATGTTATTTCTTAAACATATCGTCATCTCAAGATCATTCACGACTGATATAAATAGATAGTATAATATAATGACATATCAGGACTGCATGTGACGGTTAAACATACATCCATTGTAACAAATAGCGCCCGCATCTTCATCATGTCCACAGTAATGTACTCCAATTCCTCGATTAATACATTCTGCTACGTTTACTTCTGTTCCGTCACATCCGACGACATCTAGAATTATACGACCAGACCCCTGACCAAACCTTGCAGATCCCAGTGCGTCCAAGGCTCCACCAAACCCTAGCATTCTACAAACCACCCTCGCGTCTCTCAGATCCCAGCTTTCATCACAAATCGTTCCCCACGATCCATCGTGCAAAAGTTCTACTCTCCCTTCGGCATTGTTAGACCCACCGACAAGACGAACTTTAAATAGGTTCGGATGGACTACAAGAAAATAAAAACTTGATAACTGTTTTTTGTTTTTTTATTGATGATATCATCACAAATTTCAACATACGTTAGATGAAAAAGTATGATAATAAGTCGAGCCATGTTTCGGTCGCTATTGATTGCATATAGGTATCCTATCAGTATTACCTATTTATTAACTCCATATTCAAAGCGGAGTGTAGAAGAGAAGGAGTTTAACACCATTGTGCCTTAATCCAATGATTTATAGACGTAGAGATACGTCTTATTCTAACATGATTATTATGTACGATCCGCAAAAATACCTGCCTCCTTATAAATCGACCGAATAAAAACAACTTGTACAATGATAATAACAATCTACTTGGTGGAAGATTCAACCCCTTAACAAAATTGTTTCTTTAGTTATAAAATATATTTATTACGAGGCAAAAAGGGAGATTTTTAAAGTCACTTATAAAAAGCTATTCTGATATTCGCTCTCAATGAAACTCGTTCTCGGATAGGTGTTTCTAGTTTATAATGTCTAGAAATCATACCTCCCGAGTAACACATGGCACCTGCATCACTTGTATGACTGCATGAGTAACGTGAATAACCATAATTCTGCAAGGTTGTCTTCTGTTCCATCACAGTTGACCCTATCGAGAAGAATACGACCAGATCCTTGACCAAACGTAGCAAATCTCGTTGCGTTCAAAACCCATCAAAACCCAGCATTCTGCAAACCACCTTCGCGTCTCTCAGATCCCAGCCAACGCCACAAACAGTTCCCCAGGATCCGTCGTGCAAGGCCTCTACCCTGCCTTTAGCACTGTCAGATCCATTGACAAGCCGAACTTGAATTGGGTTCGGATGGGCTATAGTATGAAGATATGTTAAAACGAACATCATTTCATGTTTTTGTTTACGTGATTCGACTACATATTTTTCGTGAACTAGGAACGGCATGGACAAAAAATAGGAATTTGTCAATCTCAATAGGGTATGCCTACGTTGCATTTCATGCATTTATTGAAGGGGGAGATTTTTGGAAATATTATAAATATTTTATGAACGTAATTGAAGTATTAAACAAACAAAAAACAATTGTGAGAACATTATGCGCGTTCCAAATTTTACAATCGTTTACTAAATAAGTCATAAGTCCATACCTCCTAAATAACATACGGCTCCTGCGTCCATGTGATGTCCGTAGGGAATGCTGACCCTAAGGGATAGACAGTCGGCCAGGCTGTCTTCTGTTCCCCAGCAATCGACAAGAAGAACATCACCAGAACCCTGACCAAACTTGGCCGATCGTGACGCAGCCAGGGCACCGTCGAACCCCAGCATCTTGCAAACCACTCTTGCATCTTTTAGATCCCACAAGGCACCACAGACAGTTCGCCATGATTCACTATAAAGAGAGCTCCACTCTTCCTTCAGCGTTGTTGGAACCATTCACGATACGAACTTCCGGTGGAAACTTTGGTTGAAATGTGGCCGATCTGTCTTTTTCTTCTTCGCTAGCCATTTAGCAGGAATAGTGAACTTGAAACTCTTAAACCAGTAATGCTCTGATTCTCCCTCTTTTTAAAAGAAGATTCGATTGGTTTTAGACAAGTAATATTGTTCGGCCGTCGCTGCAGTGAGGGTATGGAATCGTCTTCCATAGTATATCCGTGAAAGTGTCAAGCTTGAACAATTTCCTTGGGGACAGGTTCTTTTTCCCAAATTGCGGGAATGCTAGCCAAAATGTCTTCAAAAATTAGAAAGGAAAGGATATGGAAAAAGCAGATTTCTGGTTATGTTACAAATGTTTTAGAAATAGTCCTCAGAGTTCTGATCCTGTCTGTAGGATTTTTTAAATTTAAAAAAAAAATGTTGTAAAGCTATTATAAGGATCACCCCATTCATTGCAGTTACAAAGTATTTCACGATTTTGTCCACAAGTATACGGCCAAATAAACAACAATGTTTTATTTGAAACCCCATTATGACATACGAAGAAGGCCACTGTTTTACCCTTTGGTGAGTATTAGTGGTTAGCAGATAATCACCTAATAGGTTGGACAGAGGCATGGAAGAGTTTAATACCACATTAACTGTACTGTGTCGTTTATTGCGAACAGCAAACAGCTCTATTCTGACTAGAGGCTTAATAAAAGGCAAAAATAAGATAAGTATATATCGACGAGTTTCAAGGAAAATTTGACAAACGACAAGGGATACATTTTTTAAAGCTGCGGCGATCAAACACGAATAAGCAATTCGACATACGTCGCGACCTTTGTGTTGAACTTAAAAGAAAATTCTCCCCCCCCCCAAAAAAAAAAA